>JAUZNJ010070586.1:0-25760 GCA_034780135.1 Jordanella pulchra
TTAGTCCCAGTAGAAGCTGAGCCCATAGCTATGGCTAGGAGAGAAACAGGACTAAGCACTGAAAAACAGGACCAGCTGTTTTTCATGTTGTCCTCATCTATCATATATCTGGGTGTTTAGAACTGGAACGGGGGGAACTTTCTTTTCACCCTGACTGTACGTCTGCTCTTTAGTGCTGTTTAGCATCAGCTAACATCCATATCAACTGATTCCCATCTTTTCAAAATTTTTAGCAGAATCCAGAGCGTCTGCTCCTTAATGTTTCTGCTTCTGTCCATAAAGTAACGACCGCAGCATCTTATAACCTCACCTGTTGCCAGGTAAAGTGTTTTAAAGCCAATGAAAACACAAATTGGCCCAACAACCAAATTATCCTTTGCTTCATCTCATAAAGCAGTAATTATAATGTTTAAAATCAAATCTGAGCCTCAGAGTAGAAACTTAGTTTCCAGTTTTCCTTTAAATCTGATCATAGAAACCCGTTTGTTGGGTTTCTAAGCTGATTTGTTCACATTGGATAAAATATTAAACCTTTATTTCTGTCAGGATTTCCAATATTTTTGTATTGATCATTATTTCTAAATCTTCCTTTTTTCTGTTAGCTCAGGTGCAGCTTAAAATCGGAGTATTATATCAATTATCCAAGTCTGACTGTAGCTTAACGCTGCTCAGTTAACTTGTCAGTAATGAACCTGAAGCTCCCTGAGAACCGGAACAACATGAACTGATGAGCTCCTCATGGGTCCACCTGAGTGGAAGAAGAGTCAGGAAGGCTGGAGCTCAGTGGCTCAGGTGTAAAGAGGAGCCAACATGGCAGACGTTCCCCCCTTGCACCAAAACAGATGCACCTCTGACTCTGTGAAATCGGATGAAGATGCTTAGAAACGTTGAATCATCCACCCAGAACATGGCTGGAGTCCAGAAGTTCCCAAACTTTGAATGCATCCTGCATTGCTGCACCTAGAAAGTCTGCAGCTGTGTGGAACCTCTACCTGCAGGAGGTGTAACCTGCTGAATGCTGGATGTAACGCATCCATGTCTCTGTCTTCCTCTCTTCTCCCAGCAGCAGGCACAACAGCCAGCTCCAACGCCGGTGCCATGAACTCTCTGACCTCTCTGGGTACCCTGCAGGGCCTGGCAGGCGCCACTGTGGGCCTGAACAACATCAATGCACTAGCAGGTAGCATCAACAGTGAGTATTCACCCTGCCATCACCACTCCATCCATCCACACTCACGCCTCCGCTGAGCAGAGAGACTTCAGCTCGTCCTGCTCTGCTTTATTTTATGAAGATATTTGATATGGACAGAATTGAGGGTAAAGTCGTATCTGAACCAGACGAGTAGTTCCTGCAGTTGCCAGTCCTCCCAGTAGCAGACCGGTTCTTCCTGCTGTCTCTCTGTGTCTCGGGTTCATGGAGAACTTCATGTCCATCCTCATCCCACCCATTCCTCCACGGCTCCATCTGCTTCCTGGTTGTGTCTGGGTTGGGCTTGCTGTCGGCGCTGGATTCCAGTCCCTGCAGAACCAGCTGCTGCTGTGTGGGACAGTGTTGTGTGTCTGTCACCAGGTGGCGCTGTTTTCTGTCTGTTTCTGGACCATGAAGGTTTGTCACATAGAACAGACCAGATCCGTCACCGATTTAAAACCAGAAACTCTGAAACTAAACGGACTTTATTTGTTGCGTTCAGGGACATAAAGTTCTCGCAGCTCATAGAACCGCCTGTAATAACCGACCTTCAGCGCTCGCAGGCGCTTCTGCTCGGCTCCCTAAGGGCGATTTTAAAACCTTGGTTCCGTGTCGTTTGTGGATCAGTTCAGGATCCTGGTTCTGTTCGGTCCAAACTGCAGCTGCTGGACAGGTGGACTCTTGGTGCCCTCAGTGTCTGCAGAAGGGACCCAAACCATCAGTCCTCCACCACCGTGCTTCACAGTTGGTGGTTCTGTCCATCGTGGTCCAACATCTCTTCTTGGGTCTCAGACCTTCCAGATGTCCTTGATCCAGATGTTGCTTCTGCCATCTTGGTTTTAGAGAGATCTTTCCAGTCTGCTTCAGGGTCGTGACCTTTGACCTGCTAACTGTAGACCTCTTCCAGCTGGTCTCCCATCATCCTCTGCAGCGGTTTAATCCTTTTAAAAATGGCGGAAACCATCCGATAGTTTAGTCATTAAAGTCTCATCCAGCTTCTGTTTGTTTGGGTTTAGAGAAGCAGCTTTTCCTCCTGAGATCTGGAGCAGATCCCAGTTTCCATCCATGGAGTCGGTGTCTGCCGGGCGTCCCGCCTTCGACCTCCGAGGAGCGGCGCTGGGATCTTAATCAGAGCAGCTCTGACAGCAGAGATCCTGAACTACGGGCCTCTTCCACCACATTATTCTCCTCTGACCTTTCCGCTGCTCGGCTGGAGTAGCTCTGTCCGCTCTGTAAATCACACACGCCCGACTCCAGCGCAAACCTCTGTCCTTTTCGCCCCAACAGGTCCGTTCCGTTTTGTCCCCTCTTCCCCGCTGGTTCCTCTCGCTGCCTCCTCCCCTCCTCCACCCACCTCCACCACCGGCTGCCCTCATTTAAACACATCCAGGCCTTAATTGAATTGCAAAGGTCAGCGGTGCAATTATTCCTGAATAAATGAGTGACCTATAATCCGCAGCGCAGTGGTGATAATTTATTTCACTGTGTCTGACGGCGAGGCGACAGGACGCCGAGGCGGTGTCAGACCTCCTCAGACAAGTTGCCCTCCGCCGTGATATTAAGCCATTACAAGCAGCTAATGAGTGTTAGCGCTGCGTTCCTTCACTTCTCAAACCCACCAGCCCTTCGCCCCTTAAACCCCCAGCAGAGACATCAGAGGCTGGAAAAGCAGAGAGTCGTCGCCTGGACCCCAAATGTTTTTACACCAGCTAGCTTGATGTGACAAGCGAATGTAGCCGCAGGTCCAGATGTAGAACTGATGTTTATTGTAAACATATTTATTGGAACTTTTACTGGCTGCTTTAATTCTCCCTGATGCTTCCTTTGACCAAATATTAAATCTAATATATTAACAGCAAACAATATTCAGACCTAAACTATTGTACTGATTAAAATAAATCACATCATTTAATATTTCTGTATTTCTTTCAAAGTCATCAGATTTTAAATGTGATTTTTGTTACTAAAATATCCTAAAATAAAGGCGATGTTGGTATATTTTTAATTTGCCTTAGAAACATTTCGTGTTTTTATGATCGGATCGTCCAACAACATTTACTAACGATTATAAATATTTATGAATATTTTTCTACATGTTTTATTCTGTCTGGAGTTCATGTATTAACGTGTATTTAAGTGTTCATTGTTTATAAAATGTCATTTTAGAATATTCAAAACAAAGCTCCTAATTAAATAGAGCTGATCACAGAAATCATTAAATAAATTTGACAATTTATGAAAAAAAAGTATTTTTAAAGAAAAAAAACAAAGTTCTTTGTAAAAAGAGTTTTGCTGAGATGAATAAGATTATTTCAAACACATGTATGTATTTTTACAGAACAAACTTTTTTTGTTGTTTTTTTTAACTAAGTGCTGCAGAGGAGAGGAGGATCCACACAGCTGAGGGTGCATTCAGGGACAACTCGTAAATTGGCTTTTTCATGCAGAGAAACAGTGAAGAAAACATCTTAATAACAATCTTTATAATAATAACCAGCCTGACAGTTTCCAGGTGATTTTAATGACTAGTTTATGCAGGTATTTGCTCTACCTGCTTATTTTTAATCTATTCAAAAAATAAACAAAATAAATCTCCTCTCAGTTCTTCATCAGACATTGATTAGAATATTAAAATCTATAAGTTTTCACCAATTTAAACACTATTTGCTTCTCTTTTATGAAATGTACCAACCAAGTGAACCTTGAGCTGAGGTTTGCATTGATTTAGTCCAAAACGAATCCAAACTGATGCCTCCAGAAAAGGTTTAATAGT
Source organism: Jordanella pulchra (assembly GCA_034780135.1). Classification (NCBI taxonomy): domain Eukaryota; kingdom Metazoa; phylum Chordata; class Actinopteri; order Cyprinodontiformes; family Cyprinodontidae; genus Jordanella; species Jordanella pulchra. The sequence goes on from JAUZNJ010070586.1 coordinate 3,963, forward strand.
TGGATAAACCGGCTAAATAGCACATTTACTTTGTTTCGCTAGGATTGACTTTAAATATAAAGAGAAAAAAAATGTAAAATATTTTTTTAATTTGCATTAAATAAAGTAAAAATTATTGAATGATTTTCAGGTTGATTTTGACTTTTTATGTCAATTCGATCCATGTTGATTATTGCTATAAATGGCATTCCATAGATCTCTGTCTGGATGTGAGGTTGAGTAAAATCTGTCGCTGTATTTTTTGTGGATGTGTTTTATCTGTGTGGTTAGCGGCCATGTTGGCTGTGCGCTTGCAGCGCTGCATGCCGTCTCTGCTGCTTCCTGTGCAGCTCTGGCCGTCATCAACCGATGCTGCTGTTTTAAACCTTCTTCTCTGTTCGTCTCGTGCTCTGATGTGTCGTCTTCTGTGTTGGACTCAGTCTTGGTGTTTTTATCTGTGTGTGACCTATGGTACGGTTTGTGACAGTCAGTGTGTCTTTGTGTGTGTCTGTGTGGTAAAAACACAACCTTCAGTGGGAGCGCTAATGAGTAAGTGCATTCTCCTTTCTTTATTGTTGGGTTTTATGTAAAGTTGCTCAAATGCTCTCAGGTATGGCGGCTCTAAACGGAGGCCTGGGCGGCGCAGGGCTCACCAACGGCACGGCCGGCACCATGGACGCGCTGACGCAGGCCTACTCAGGGATCCAGCAGTACGCCGCCGCAGCGCTGCCCACCCTCTACAGCCAGTCCCTGCTGCAGCAGCAAGGGGCCGCCGGCAGCCAGAAGGAGGGTCAGTAGTCTGGGGAAACACGTCTGCACGGCGGGGCTGCAGGCTTCCTACACAAATAATGAGTTTGGTGTCTGAATGAGAAATGCCACCAAATGTCCTTTATGTTCAGTTAAAATGACTGTAATTATTTCTGTCTGCTAGAATCAGACAGATTCCTTGGTTTATTCCACTTTGTCCAAATGGAGAAGTCTACATACATGTCATCAGTATTTGTCAACAATTCCTCTGAAAGTTATGATTAAACCCTCAGAACCTGCTGGAACCGAGTCGCCCCTTTTCTACCTGCTTAGAACGAGCGTAGGAGGAACCCAATGTGGCCAGACTTTAATCGAAGGGCTGATGTCTCAGGATGTGTTGCTTTCTGTGAAGCGCACCAGTCCCTCCGGCTGCAACACGCTGCTTATGATGCTGCCACCTCCTTTAGTTAGGGAGCTGATCTCAGGCTTTAGATGATATAAACAACCCGTCTCCAAAGCTTTGGTTCTAACCGGGTTTTTATGGTACTTCTGGAGTAACGCCTCCCTCCTCTCCTAATGGACTGATTTACCTCCAAGCCTCCCTGCTTTTATCTCTGGGATTGAATTTCTTGTACTACTTCAGTATTTGCAGAATCATGCCACACAGATGTTAACAGCTGGTTCTGTCTGTCCTTCAGGAGAACAGCGTCTGTAGAGACCCGACAGCAGCAGAACGTGGTTCCTTAGGAGCCGCAGAGCAAAGGGATTCATCCAAGAAGCAGGAAATGATGCAGGGCTCAGTCTGCAGACATTTGTTGGGTCTGTTCTGATATGAACCACTGATCGCAGCGTTAGCCTGCAGTCTGTTAGCTCCTCCCACTGAACTACATCATCATTACTGCACTTTTCCTTTTTCAAGATGTTGATCAGAAAAAGGAAAACAGGAACAAAAATAGATGTAAGCAACATAGAACTAAAATCTGTCACTCATTTGGCTCAACTGAAGAAAAACTGCAGCTGCAACATTTTAAACTCATTAATCAGAGAGCTGTGAAATAAATAAAAAACTATATTTATATCACCCATTAACAGGAATCTGTCCGTCCGTCTAATATGCTTAGAGAAGAGTTTTACTATTTTCTTTTAGGTTTCCTCTTTGCTCAGTTTTCTGGGTCGACGTGGTAAATTTATACGGTAATTTTAGACGTAATTCTGTCGAACAAAGACGAGATAAAGTAACAAGCAACAACAAAAATCCCAGATTTACTGATCTTTTACGTCTTTTATGAAAAAAAGTTTGTTTTGGCTCAGAATGTATCAATCTCATTTCAATGGAAAAATCTTGTTTTATTTCAAGTCTGGAAATTATTTATCTCAATTGAATTTCTGATTTTAAGGAGGAAATGGATGAAACAAATATTTCATTGTAAAATGTATTTACTTTTGATTTCCATTGTGTTTAATGATGCTTATTTAAAACAACATTTTTAAAATGAGAGAACTAAGACTGCAAGTTGTTCTGCTGTTGTTTGCCACCTGTAAACAAGCCCGGCTTCTAAAACACCCAAAAGCTTTAGACAACAGAGCTGAATACAAATCAGATGATGAAACATCTGGTAAAAACAAACAGCGGACTGGAGGCCGTTTCTCTTTCTAACAGTAGAGAGGCTGCCGGTACCTAACAGTCCATCCCGGAGTTCAACGCCCTCCAGGGGAACAAAGACATGCTGAATATCGCCCTCGCTCACAGCTTCGTTGAGCGGCGCCGGTGAGAGATCTGACCTACTACAATCATTAGGTTGGCAGAGACCCGGAGAGGTTGGGAGGACCGGTGACTCCTCTTCAGACAGACTGAATGCAGCTGAAAGAATTAATTAAAAGTCCCGTCCTTTGTTTGCAGCAACGCAAAATACAATTATGAAAAAATGAAAAGCTTTCAACATTTCAGGCTTTTGGTTTTGTGTAGAAGCAGATCCAAGGCCAGCAGACATTATGCTGAGTGGTTTGCTCGGTTCCTATAGCGACAGCACAGAGACGCCCGTCTCCTCAAAGCCATCCTGTCCTCATCCGCTCCACCTTCCTCCCCTGCAGGTCCTGAAGGTGCAAACCTCTTCATCTACCACCTGCCACAGGAGTTCGGAGACCAGGACCTGCTGCAGATGTTCATGCCTTTTGGAAATGTGGTGTCGGCCAAAGTCTTCATCGACAAACAGACAAACCTTAGCAAGTGCTTCGGTACATTTATTTTCAGACTGACATGTTTCTGGTTCATCTCACAAACTGGAAGAGTTAAGAAAGTCGAACAAAAAAGCCTAAAAGCACCAAAATGAACCGGAATAACATTTGGTTTGAACGTTTATCTGCAATGGCTAACAGTAAAGAAGCAGAGCTAGCTAGTTAACAGTAGATCCGTGTGAAGCAGCGGAGGTGTTTAATTAGTCATCACACAGAAACAGAGGATTATTAAATGATTATTAAATGCAGTTACCTGCTGAACATGAAGTTTTGAGCTCTGATAACTTGATGTGAAGTTTAGCCAAACAGATTAAAACAGTTTTCCTCCGTTTCTTGATCAAATTATAAACAGCAGGAAATGATTCTGCGGAAGCGCGGTTGGAAATCAGTGTCTTTTATTTGTTTATTTTCATTAATCTCAGGTTATAGAAACCTGAACATCTCTTTGAAAACTTTGATCCACTTTTGGTCATTTTCATATTCAGTTGTTTTGATTTCTGAAGCTTTTTGAAGATCTCAGACGTTGGGTCTGAGTTTAGCCGGCATAGATGTATGGTTCTAGAACCGAAGCCTGTTTCCTTTTCCTCACGTCCAAAGATTATTCTAGAAAAGCTTTAGGAGAAGAAAAGGCATCAAAATCAGCAGAATTAGAAAAGCTGAGCGGCTGTATCAGAATCAGCATCTTCCAGGCAGAACATCCAGTTTTTATTCATCAATTATTGCTTTTAGTGATTCTAATAAACAGAGATGAACACCGGTAACTTCTGCTGATTTAAAGATCGTGTTCACAGATTTAGGATTATTTTTGCTCTTCCAGCTTTGGAGAAAGAATAAATTGTCTTAGATCTATGTGAACAGAAGAGCTCGGTTTTCACATGTGGCCTTTTGTTCCTGCAGGCTTCGTCAGCTACGACAATCCGGTGTCGGCACAGGCAGCCATTCAGGCCATGAACGGCTTCCAGATCGGCATGAAGCGGCTGAAGGTGCAGCTGAAGCGCTCGAAGAACGACAGCAAACCTTACTGATCTTAGCACTAGGTCTGTCTGCTCCCCCAGTTAGCACTGCTAGGGTAAGTCCCCCTCCCCCATTTAAAACAGAACAAAGTGATGGTTTAAAAACACAAAATTCAACCGAGCCATGACCTCTTCACACACTGAACGGGGGAGGGCTGGGTTGAAAAGAGCGATTGTAGGAGGAGAAGATCTACCACCACCTGAGGGAGACGCACTTTTTATTCTTGTTTTATCACTTTTTTATGTAAGCCTTCAACTTATTATTTATTTATTCCAGTTTTGACACACATGAACACTTCCATTTCCACCATTACTTTGTGCAATCTACTTTTCTTTCCTTTTACACTGGAAGGAAGTTTCTCTTTCAAAGAAAAGTTTATTTAAACGTTTGTTTTGTTTCTGATTACTGACACATTTTTACAGACCAGTTGGAGACAAAGTCAGGATTTAAACAAAGGAGCCATGGTAGCGTTTTATTTATTAGGTTTATTTAGTGTCTTGTTTTGAACCCTAAGGCTTATGATGGGTTCGTTTTTCAGATTTTCTGTTTCAACGCGCTCGTCAATATGCACATTCGCCCTTTGACCTCCACGGTGTTGGTTGCAGGCGGCCGCTGCTTCTCAGAAGAAAAAAAACCCTCGATGCCTGCTGGCAACCCGGGAGCAAAGGCTGCAAAACATTCGTGGCCTCTTAACTGTAAAGTTTGCCTGCAGTCCAGATCCACTCCACCACAAGAAAAAAATCCAGCAAAACATTATCTCTAAATGTACAAATACAGTTTTTCTTATGTCACAGGTTTAAAAATAGTTCTTAGTTTTCTGGGTCGGATCACATTGGTCTTTTATGTGAAAATGATATAACAGCATGTAAATTTGAAAAAAAGAAAAACGAAACCTAGAATTTGTGAAGAGAAATAAAGAACAAAAGAGGAGTTTATGGGTTTAGGGGCTGGGAAGTGAAAATACTTGGTTTGTTGACAGATTAAAATGATCACTCAAAGTACAGTGAAGCCACAGGCCTGTAAATTTTATTTGTAAAAAAGCAGCTCTATTTTTATACAACATTTTTACTGCCTCAGACGAAGAAAAAATGATTTTATTTATTGCCTATCGTAAGTTATTGGACTCCTTTAAAGTAAACGGCGTCGCTCGATCCTGGTGGAGAAGCCCGGTGGAGTCGTGTTCTCCCCTGTTTCCTTTTGATCCTTTCATCACGTTTTAAACCCGAGCGTAACCATCTCTGCGCCACCGCATCCGTGTCGGCCTCTGTGACGCTCATCCATCTTTGTTTTTCCAACCTTCTCTTCATTTGTCCCGTTTCTAACTTCAATTCTGTTGAAGTTGTTTTCAAAGTGTTTTTGTTTGTTTGTCCCCCTTCCTGTTTTAATAAAATGATTTGTTCAAACATGGAAAGGGTAAACCCCCCCCCCCGCTAAAGAAAAATAAAAAGAAAGGTCCCAAACGTCCGTCTGTGAGCTGATGGGTCAGCTTCAGTGCTCCATGTTCTCTGTGTCGACGTGGATGAGTGAATGTTGCTCGTATCTATAGATCTATAAGATGAACGTCGGTTTTCAGAAATGCTAGTGAAACCAGTGTGTCGTGTTGCTGTTCTACCAGTTTGCATTACTGTTTGTTTGATGTCTGTTGCTGTTTTCCTGATTTGTTTTTCATTTTTTGAAGATGATGCTGTTGTGGTGTGTTGCTCTGGCTCTCTGTGTGTAACTATCTCCTCTCCCGTTTTTTCTTTCCCCCTTTTAGAACAACCCATCTCCATGCCTGTTAGTTCATCGTTTGCCTAGCATGTCTTCGTGGCGTCCAAAAAACAAACAAAAAAAAACTTTAGACAAAAAACCCTGTGAAAAAGTGTCACGGTCCTCTTCCTCCTACCCCGTCATTGTTTTCTCTGATGTCTTTTCCGAGCTCACCTGATCATAACCTGGTTCTCCTCCTCCTCCACCGCTGCCTACTGATCTTTTAAGCTTTTTGGACTTTTAAATATAAGTAATTGTTTTCAGTTTTGTGTTTTTAATTTCCTTTTGTTTCTTTTTGCATGTGACCTCATTTGGATCTGTTTTCTGGGCGGGTTTCAGGGAGGGAGCTGATTTGGTTACGAGAATAAAAATAAATGTGAAAAAGATATAAAGCTGCATACATATAAAACTAAACTCAAAAGACTGAGATTTTTATTGAACAAATGTTTTTTTAGTAAAAGAGAAAACCTGTGGTAAAGTGATTTCATTCAGTTTCTTTCCTGCATTTGTTTTTCTTCTTTATGTGATTTTATTTTTCCTTCATTTTATCGTAAACTTGAAAGTTCACTACAGGAATTGTTGCGTCATCTTGCTTCTGGTCGCCGGTGGAAAAAGGAAAACGGTGCCAGAAGCAGTTGGTGCCAGTTTCTCTGAGAAATAAGACTACTTCCACACAGTTTTGAATAAAAACTGTCTGATCCAATATTAGACTCTCTCTCAGAGCTCTCTAATGGTTTTTACATTTTTCAGGCAGTGTAAAGTTTTTTGATAAGGCCATTTTAAGTGGCTCTGTTTCTCATTCAAAGTCTATATATAGAACCACTTTTTTCTAGAGTAGTTTAAAGGTAAAAACAAATAAAAAAGACATTTGCCCTGTTTGGGGGGGAGAAATGCTACCTACTCGTGTCACCTTTTGCTGAACTGACTCACAGATAGACAATCCGTGGTTTTAAATGCACATGATGAAATTAACTATATTTTCTACTGTTTAAATGTATAGAGGAAAAAAAACTACGATACCTGTAACCCACGTTAACGTCGGTGCTTCTTGTGAGTTTAGTTGTGGTTTCATCACCAGTCTAACGGTCTTAAATGTCTCATGTTTTCTCAAGAGAAGACGAAAAAAATCAGTTTACTTGAACAATAGACAAAGCCTTTCATATTAATATAATAGTTACGGTTTTTTTTAAGGAGTCCCTATTTGCTAAATCTGTCGTTGGTTAATTAGCTATATAAAATTCCTTAAAAATATATATAAATACAAATATATCTATAAATATATATATATAAATATATATATATAAAATGTCAGCTCGTAAAGCATCAATGTCATTATTATTTTATTTCTCTCGTGGGAAACAATATTTAGATGTGTTTTGTTGTTCAACAAAATGTCTTATAAGGAAAAAAAAGACCTGATCAGTGGAGTTTAGTGCCAAATCCTGAAGGTACTTCCTGCCTAGCGCGTCAGTGTATTTCTTGTGAAATAATTTGATAACATGGGTATTTTATTATAAGTGTTTTGAATTGATCCCTCATATTTAAAGTATAGATTTAAAAAAGAGTTTGTTAACTTGCTATTCTGTGGTCTTGTTGCCTGACAATGTCATGTTTGCTTTTTTCTTTGTAAAGATGTAAAAAGTGCCCATGTGTCATATAAATATATATGAATATATCTATACACACATATGCACACATGGACACACAAACACTTTTGTGCAGACCTCACAGTTTACTTTTTAAATGTGCATGAGAGCCCCTGAGCGTGAAAGCCTCCCCAGGAACCGCCGCTGGCCGCCGGCGTGAACACGCAACAATCACCTTAATGTTTTTAGCCACTGTACAGCCGATTCAATCATCAGAGCCTTACCACAAATCTTTGCACTCCTCTCTGGTTTTATTAGTATCTCGCAGGGTCAGACACAGACGTCAGGCTTAAACATGTTTTCTTTTCTGACTCCATCCCAGCTGAACATATTAAAGCAGGAGTCGTACGCTGAGCCTTATTTCTTCTTATCCCTTATTGTTAAGTTGAAAACCTTTCTGGTTTGTATCTGATGGTGAGAATCATTACTGTTTATCACCTCCGAGGAGCGAATGCTTTCATGATGTAAGCACAGGGCAAGACTGGCTCCGCAGTCTGTCTGTTTAGGAAAAAGCACACGTCGTCGTCGCCGTCAGACGGAGCGATCGAGGCGCGACGCTCGCAACCTGCTGCTCAGCTCCTTCTCGTTCTTTTGAGATCAATAGTTGTGAGTGTTGTCGTGTAATGGGCCAAAACCGTGCATAGATGCCAAAGTTTGTTATTGACATTCACATAGTCGAGCCGTTTACATGGCACAGTGTTGTCAGTCTCCTCAACTGCCCCCCGCTCCCCCTCCCTGAAAGCCTCGTTTACGGTCTGCAAAAAAGACAAAAAAAAGGCAGCATTATTTTCTACAGAAGTTCACCAGTCGCCTTAACCAGGGAGAGCCGTTCCGGTGTTATACGAGTAGAAGATGTCGTCAGTCAGTGATGTGTGCCAAGTCCAGGTTCAGTTCTGTGTGCCGTTAACCTCCGTCTGTTTGGGTTTCAGTCCTCCTCCATTTCACCCACCAGGCCAGAGCAGGAAGACGGAGCGTAAAATCGAAGGTTTGAGGGATGCCGCTCGCTCCGCTCCAGATTGTTGTCTCCCAGGCTAACTGAGGTTATTAGAAACGGGGCCGCGTGGAGAGGCATCTTATTGGAATAGCGACGGGGGAAATAAAGAGCTTGTTGGCTTGAGAGGAAGAGGTCACGTCTGCAGGTCCATGCAGGAAAAACAACAGCCTGAGCTGAGATGAAGGCAGCGCGGCTTTCATTAGATCCTCTCAGACCAGAGCCGGGCGTTATTTTCCTGATTGTGTGGAAGTTAGCCGGCAGCATCTCTTCAACAAACAGCCATAACTACACAAGGAAAGATCCAACAGGCCTGTTCAGTGGGGCCTGAAAAGTTTACACACCTCTGCTCAAATCCAGTTTCTGAACAATTTGGGTGTTTAGTGTACAGCTGAACTGATCTAAGGAAACAAGGAACAATGATGTTAAACTGGAGAAAGGTTAACGTTCTTCTGATTGACCCAAATAACGGCCGTTTATGTCAGAGGGAAGGAGAATAATTTGAAGCCGTTATCATACAGTTATCATGACCGCGGTCCAATATGCTGCCGGTTCTTTATGCTGATATTGCCGTTTCTTCCTCCGCTTACATGATAATAGTGACATGGTAACAAAAGTTACACCAATCTTATTTAAAACAAAAAAGAAATCTTAAATTATATTATTAAACAAGCAGCAATGCATGTGCTTTAAATGACCTGAATGCACTAATCAGCAAACATGCATTTATCAGCTGATTCAAGAGAAATAAAAATGTAATAACGATCGAAATGATCTGCTGTTGGATCTATCAGTCTATTTATCATTGGGATCAAATAATCAAACACAGCCAATCCCTCCAAAAATGTTTCAGGATATAAAAAACTGGTGAGAGAGCATCAGCTGTTTGTGAAAGTGAAGTGGAAAGTCCAGATCGAAGAATGTTGTTCCACAGGAAAACAGCCCGGCTTGGCTTGAGTTGGATGGTTGAACACATCCCACATTAACGTCACACCCATGCTGCAGCACGGTAGTGGCAGCATCATGCTTCAAAGCTGTTCTTGGGTTGCTAGTGTGGAGGGAATCATGAAAACTAATCAATGAGACTGAAAAACCTTCAGGCTTCTAATCGGAAACGTGAAAGAACGAAGGTCAGTTTTCAACATGACGGCAGCCTCTAAGCGTTCGATTAAAGGTTCAGACGTGCAGCTGTTTCCTTCCTAAACCCTCCGAGTTCAGGCTTTGGGACTAATACTGATAAATAAAGATTTTAGTTTGTATTTCAGTTGAGTTGAGGTGTGTAAACATTTTATATCCACTGTACAGCTGATTATTTCACACCTTTCCACTCACCTGCGCAGTATTTTAAATGTGGAGGCTAGATGTTCAGCTCTGTTCCAGACTCGTTAAAGTCCAAGCTCTATATTGCGCTGCCAAACTGCACCACTTGCACACAGCCTGGAGCCACGCAGTCTTTTCATGGAGCATCTCGCCTTTGTTTCAACGTTGAAGCACAAGAGTGTCGTAGGAAGCAGAGTTTCTGTGGAGCGGCTCGCCTCAGGGGCTGTCATCGCCGATGCTCGTTGTAATCTTCTATCTTGTCACTGTTCACTTCTCTGTTCTCTTTCTTTCTTAATTATCTTAAGTGCTATTTATCAAATAACGAAATCCGAAAGGACAAAAAAAAATCTAACTTGTTGTTTCTTTGCATTATGGCTTTTGTCAACTTTTTTGAGGAGAAAAATGTTTTGTGTGTTCTCTTTCCGTGGCGTAAAAAAAGCTTGTTGTCTGTAAAGAACAAAAAAGAAAAAAAAATCTGATTTTTTGTTGTTGCTGTTGTTGCTTTTGTTAATTTTGACTCTCAACATGGTTTTCAGTAGTTTCAAGTTATTGTCTTGAGAGAAGCCAAAGTCAATGCATTTCAGTGGATCCTGTAAGCGTGATGTATGTTTGTTTGACAACATTTGGAAATCTGTCACTGGATGGGATTTAAAAAGTACAAAAAATGCAGGCTTTCCTATTTCTACAACTGATTGTACTTATGCATTTTGTACCAGTGGAATTTTTTATACTGGAGATTAAAGGATACAAGAAAAAAATCTTAGAAAAATGCTGTCTGGCCTGGTGATGTGGCCTGACCCCGACTGGTCCCCGAGTTTGATTTCTAGTTGGCATCAAGAGAGTTGGCTTTTGATATAAGATTTTCTAAAAGATCTTTGGCTTTATTTCTTTCACTTCTTTTTCCTCACTTTAATGTTTATTCCTTCTTTTGTTTTGTTTCAACTAAGGAGGCTAGGCGAGTGTCAGACCTTTTCACTTTTACTTTAACGGTTCTAGTAAGTTTGTCTATACAGCAGCGGTAAGTTTCATTTGACCTCTGTATTGTGTCGTCTACACGATAAGACAATTATAGAAAAAGAAAGAATAGAAGTATTTAGTCACCTTCAGTGGATTAATGTATTAGTTTAATAAAGAGATCAACTAATTAGACACTTTTTGCTTTTAGCTGTTTAGAGTTTTTCCGGTTTCTCTGTCCTTCTCTGTGAACTAACTGTGTAGCTGAAGCAGTCAGAATTATTTTTGTAAACGTATGTTCTTGTGTGATGCAGTTTTTTGCTTCTGTCTCCTATATTAAACCATTTTTCCTAATACTTGTCTCTCTCTGTGTTGTTATGTTCCCGTGGCCGTCTGATGTTGTGCTGTTTCACAACCTCTCCTCGCCATCTTCCGTTTCTCTCTCTCTCTTCCTTTCTTCCACTTGTTTTCATGTTTTCTGTTTGGACCACATAGTAAAGTTGACTCCATCCTCAATGACAACTCACTATGCTGTTCTCACTAAACATAGTAAATATACATCGAACCGTGTGTATGTATATTACTGTGTAGCCCAAGCTGCTGCGCGACAGTCAGGAAAAAATCATCTTGTAACCAGTAATTAAGATGCAAAAATAAAACCTAAGCTGGGTTAGATAAACAAACACTGTTTTTTTCTAGCATAAAGGTGTACTTTATTTTGGGAAATACACTTGGACATTTTTTAGTTTCACCTTTAAAATCTCTGAAACATACACATAGCCAAATGAGAGATTTGTTTCTTTTTTTATGTTTAGCTACTACCTTAAACTTAGATTTTAGGCTACTGCTAGCATTGTTTGGTTAGCATTAGCTAAACCAGATTAGTGTAAGTCAATAAATCATTTAAGCAAAAAACAAAACTACAATTACAAAAAATTGCTCATTAGTTTAGTGAAAGTTAATCCCAAGCTGCATCTGACAAATACAATATCAACACAGTATTTCATTTTTTTGTTTAATATAATTTAGCCAAGTAGCTGGTTTAGATCAAAGTAAAATAAACTCAACTTCTTGTTATTCTAGATGAGAAGAATTTAAAACTGAAAAATAAAATTTGAGGAGTTTTTAAGGGTTTTAAAAAATGTCCACCTGCAGTTTTTTCACCTAGCTTAGCATGCTAATGTTAGCTATATTAGTGTAATTCCAGTCTGCTTTCATTAGTCACAATAACTTAACTATAAATTCAGTCACTTGCTAAAGTAAACCGGTTTTAGGGAAACAGATTCTGAATTTGACAGAGTTATGTTTTTTATTCAACTTTGAAAATTAGGCTGTACGTACGATAACTGACATACTTGCTACGCAGTAAGCCAACTGTTTATCCAATGTTTTAAAGCCAAATTTGAGAAAAAAAAAAGTGTTTTCACTGTTGACTGTGTTTAATATTGTTATTATTTTCTTATTTTTTGTGTGGGCGGAGCTGCTGGGTTTAGCTTAGCCTGGCTAACATGCTGCTTTTTACAAATGTTGATGCAGAAAAACTGTAAGGGAGTATGATTAAAATCAGAAGTTTGTATGTGCATCTCTGCCTTTCATTTAAACATAGATAAGAAATAGGATCAATTAAAATAGGGTAAAATGTATTTTTCTTTTTTTATAATTCTTACTCTTAATATTTCAAGTATATCACTAATGAGTTTTCAGGAATTAATCTTGCCTCATGGGATTTGGGTATTTTTTTGTTTATGAAAACTTGCGCCATTTAATCTATGAATTTGGGTGTAGAGTTTGACATTTTGTGTTACATAAACTAGTGTATTTCCCAAACTTTGAAAATATACCTTAACAATGTTTTGAAGTCCATAAAATATTCCTGCTTCCATCCAGCTGAGGATTCGTATCTATCTGCCGAACTGCAGATTGGTTGTTGATGAAAGGAGGAGGTCTAACCTTTTACGGCGTAGGGTTATCACCTTACAGGGTATTGGCCACACCCTACGGCTGTCCGCTGTCCTGGGCGAGACCTGTCCACTGTTTGTTCAATCTGTGTCCAATCCACTGTCTCACTGTCACAACTGCATCCCCAGTAGAGAAGAAAAAGGAAAGAGAAGTCAAAGGTCAAGGGCTTTCACCTTTCACACAGATACTGACCCGACGTGAGCTGAAATAAAAGCTGTTGCTTTTGAGAAGGCATGGCTGCTCTTCAAAACAAAATTGGAGGAGTTCAGCATTTGTCTTGTCTTGAATTGATCCGTTCATTTGAAAATAGTTTTAAATTCTGATCTTAAAACAGCATCTTAGAAAAACACACATTAAAAAAGAGTCCCTTTCCTCACCGAACTGTTCTTCTCAGTCTGATATTAAATATCGATTGTGTGTTGGAGCAGACACACCATCAGCTGCCCCAGCCAACCTACAGACCGATGAAGCTCATTTTTGCAGACCTTTAATGATAGACAGTCTTTGGTGTTTCCTCCAAATTGAATGAATACTTTGATGATCCACAGGTAGGGGTGTTATAAACCGTGTATTATGACACATGAAGGCTCTTTTTCAGCCTCTGGATGTGCGTTCAGGGAGGTAAGGATCTGACTACTGCCTTTAAAAGGGGTTCTGGGTGCATTCGTGGTTCAAGGTAATCCTCGTCCTTCCTAAATATCCAAAAATATTTTTTAGTTTAACTCACTCAGAAAATTTCTTGAATCAAAAAATTGCAGTAGATAATAAAGATCTGCGAAAAATATTCTCTTTTTCCAAAAGTTCTGCTGATGGTTTTAGATCATGATAGGAATGGCCTAGTTAAAGTCCAGCCTAAAATAAAAAGAGAATCAGATAGGGATTAGCCGATGTTCTCCATCTAATCTGAGCTGTTTGACACAGAAGATGTTAGATGTTCACAGCAGGTGGAGACGAACTGCAGACGGTTCTGGTGTCGACTAAACAGATTGATGACTGATTATCAGCTGCATGTTTTCCTCAGTGTTTGTGTGACACATCTAAACCCGACGGCTTGCAGCTGAAATTTAACTAAATGAGATGAAGTTAGAGGTATGAGAAAGGTTTTACAGTGTTCTGTAAATCACAGAAACTTGTTTCCTTTGCAGCAAATATATTTCCCTGAGTGTCTGACTGAGCTGTAGATGCTTCCAGATGATCCTTTCACCTCCTTCCCTTCAAAACAGCCGTCAGAAAGCATCCAGGGAGCAGATCATGAATAATTCTCTCAATCAATGCAGGACTATTGATGGGGAGCAGAAAGCAGTGAAGTTGGATCGATGCTCCAAACGCAAAGAAAAATGTTTGCAGATGAGATTACAGGAACTCGGCGACGGCTGCTGGGCGCAGATCTTTACAGGTAAGACGAACTGAAGCACCGCCTCGTCGAATCAGAGAGGAGTTTGGAACAACTGACTGAAACAGCAGAGGAAGAGAAGGACAGAGGTTTGATGGAGGTCAAGAGCCCCAGCAGGGGCCGACAGAACCCCAGCAGGAGGCCCGGTTTGTTCTGATAGAGGTTCTGGGGTTCAGGGAGTTTTTTCTCCGCTATAGATTCTTAGAATCAAGAGTATTTGCTCACTTCAGAGGATGCTCTTCATTTAGAAAGGAGAAACATTCATTTACAGCCGTTCCAAATAAAAACAGTGGATTGTTAGAACCGGGGCCAGAAGAGCCTCTTTGGATCCTCTATAATGGCTCCTCACACATTTAATGGTTTTCTTACTAATATTTTTGCAACACAGCTACTTTAAAAGAACCAATATCAAGTTTTTTAATTTTTGTTGTCATTACCCTGGAGGTGTTTCCTTTTACATCATTTTCCTCAAATAACCTGTTGGAGAAAATCCAAACAATTTGTTTTTTCCTTTTCAAAACCTGAACACAAATAAATGGCAACAGATTTCCTGTAGAAGATATTTAACGAAATGAGTTTTCTTTGATTTAAAGGTCGTAAAATGTTTCACCTCTAAACCTTTTATTGGCTGGAATCAAAAAATTGCCTCATTGGATTTTAAAGGTATCAGACCCTGAAAGAAGGTTCTGAATTGACTGTAAATCCTGAATGAATATCAGCAAAGGGAAAAAAGGAAAATACTGAAATATAGAGAAAATAGTCCGAGACAAATTAACAGTAATTTATACTAAAATAATGGCGATACTAGAAATTTTGATCCAAATCTGGACTGAAAAGGAAATGAAGCCTAAAATAGCTTTTAAAAGCTGAAGGGATTTTGGTTATTTAGACAATATGGAAAATGGATCATTCCTATTTCTTAAATGAAATAATTTTTTGCTGTTTTCATGATGTTCAAACAAATGCACCTTTAGTTTAACCAAATATTGAAATGAACAGAAAGTGAGGAAAACCTCTAACTAGTTCTGTAAAATAAATGTAAATAATTATATCAAAACTAAGAGATTTTAGTTTAATTTTGGCTTTTCTTTCTTTAAAGGGGTCAAAAGTCATCAGATAAATGAAGTTCAGCTTAAGTCCTTTTTTTAAACACGTTTGGTCTCTTAGGTCTGAAGTTCGTGTTCGTAGGTGGAGCATTAATGGACTCCAGACTGGGTCCGTTTGGGTTTATGGAACCAGTTCAGAGGACATTTTGTTTGGTCCTTTAAGACATAAAGAAATTAAACCTCTACACATAAACAGATTATAATTTTATGCTTTCTGTTATGGTCCGGAAGGGTAAAACTCTTTCACATCCTGGAGGTTTGGGGCAACTTTCTAGAACTGCAGGACGTTGTTTCTGGGTCACGGTAACTGTTGGACTCAACCAGTCTGAATGAACTAAGGCTGAAATGGATTCTAGCATGAAATAGTTCCAACAGAAAGTCTATCGATCTTTTAGAAAGTGTTGGAAAAAGATTTTAAGTCCTTCCTGTCTTCCTTTTCAGCCTGGAAAAGAACGGAGCAACAATAAATCAAACTCTATCCTTCAGAAATGATGGCGTTTGTGTTTTTTTTTTTTTTTTATCTTTGCTGATATGATGCAACACTTTGTTTAAACAAAACAAAGTCTTAAATCTGATCCTGAAAGCATGTGGACTTGTAGGGTTGAAAAATAAACTAGATCTTACTTTGAAATAAAAAACTAAATCATTGTTTTATTAAAGTCCTCTGTTTCAGATCCTTGTTGGAGGAATTTAAGGGCGTTTATTACAAGATTTGTTTTTCAGGATTTATGGAGCTAAGTACATCATTATTAGCGTCTTTTTGTTCACTTTTTTCTCTCCTACTTCAAATCTGTTCCTTGAATCCGACTGAAAACAACTGAACAGAAGATCGGCGTTAGAAAACTTTTTTGACCAAATATTGCAGATTTTGATGTTTATGTTAATGTAATAGCTTGCAGCTCACAGTAAACAGATTTAATGCCGGAAAAGAAGTCAGAGCAGTTCTCCTGGAGATTATACAATGCTGCCATCTAGTGGTGGCGCTGAGCTATTGCTGGTTTTCCTATGCCCCGCCCCTTAATGGGGTCAGCAGTGATGCCCCTTACTGAACTAGTTTTCCCCCAGAAACGTTGGGATGGGACCGTTTCTCTCATACTGCTGAGAGAAACTCGTTTAATCCCATCTTCCTCCTGTGCAGTTCTGCTGCCCAGCCAGTGGTTCCGGTCCAGGTGTAAATAGGACCCATCAGCCCGCACTGGAGAACAGAGTGATCCATCTCCTCCATTCTGTCCTGCTATTTCCAAGTTCTGTGTCTAACTTCTGTAAAATGTCTCCTAAATTATTGGAAATTTGAGTTTCTTCAGGCTGAGACTTGAAGGAAACTCGCGGACGTTTTATTTCTGGTATTACATCAGAAATTATCCTTTAAATATTTCATGTTTTATTTTTGGTCGGATTTTGCTTATTCAGATAAACTGATTTAATTCCATTGAATTTAGTTTGATGCAGTTAGTTTTAAAAAACACAATTTAATGAAGCCATCAGAGCTGAGGGGAACCGGATGTCTGGATATTTTCCATACTCTGGCGATCACCATGGAAACGAAGGAGGTTCCGCGGGTCCAACAGTAGGTGGCGCCGCGCCCCCGCTAACAGGCGGAAGAAGAAGAGGAAATGAAATATAGGTATCAGGTGTGTTCCGAGCATCACGGTGAGTGAGCGGTACCGGGCTCTTTGTTCTGCTTTATTTGCTGTAAATTTTAGGAATAATATGAGCTAAAGTGAATTTAAAGAGTTCAGTGTCTGTTAACTTGGACTCCGATTCGGAAAGATTTCCCGTCAGATCAAAAAAAAAGTTAATTCGTAAATTAATTTCACACAGACTGGTTTGTTTTTAAGCGTTTACCACTGTTCTGATTTTTTGCTGTTATAAAAACATTTAAGATGAGAATATTTCCTCAGGATAATAAAAACCCTTTAAAGCAAACAGAACTGAGTTATTACCCGCTGAAAGGTCAAAGGTCCAATGAGCCTCATAAGATTTTCCTGGATATGACTGTATCTGGTATATTTCCTACAAAACATGTTGGTAAAATGATTATTTGTACATTTACCATTTTTAAACATGTTTAAAGTCCCGACTGGTCGAAAAGTTCTTCCAAATATTAATGACATGTTTCTTTTAAGCAGTAAGTATTGCGGTACGTTTTTAAATTCTGTGATATTATTTTAAAGTGATCCTCCTCCCCTAAAGGCAGCGTCTGGCTGCTCTAGATCTATGGTGTAGAACAGGCATCCTCGGGCCGCTGTCCTGCAGCTTTTAGAGGTTTCCCTGCAGCTGCAGTTCAACAGAAGGCTGTTAATCACCGATCAATGGAAATCAGCTGTGCTGAAGCAGGGGAACTCCTAAAAGCTGCAGGACAGCGCCTGGTGTAGAAGATAGCAGGTGTTGCTCCTCCCTGGGTGCTGGGCGTTTCCATGGTAACCCGGTGCCTCATATGAACCGTTGCATACTTGCCGGGTAACATCAGGTTTTACTCGGAGATTTTCAGCCCACATGTGGACCGTTTAAACTGCTGGCAGGACACAGTGGGGGGTCCCACACAGCTGACCGGGCCTCTCAAAGGTGTGTGGACCCGGTTCTGTTTGAGCCGCCCTCTGAAGATCAGCAGGATCTAAGCAACCAGTGACACCGGAGAGCAAATGTAGCAGGACTCTACTGGTGCTGTTGATATGTAAACATGAGTGAGCAGGACCAGGCGTCCACCAGAACACGCTCAGACACGCAGAGATCAGAACCTGACAACAGTTTCCGCTGAAGTCTGGACCGCAGCAGCAAATAAAAGCATTAAAATGCTCAATGTTTGGTCCATTTCCTCTCATCGGATGTCGATCAGGTTCTCAGCTGAAAACGGGAACCATCTCAACCTGAGCCCCATTCTCTGTTTTTTATGTTTTTGTTCATCTCTAGTAGATTTATGGGGGCTTGGCGGAGGTCTGCGCTCTCCGAGTGCTTTTCTAGTGTTGTGATTTTACTGCAGGTTTTCCAGTTGAATGTCAGTAAAATATGACATTATTTCAAGTTTTTATTCCATCAAATAAGAGAAATAACATCCATTTCAGGGTTGAATAATTTATTTGCGTCTTTCTGATTCCAGAAAAGTAAAAAAAAAGAAAGAAATGAAAAGAGTTTAACTTTTTATGAGACCGACAGAGATGGGTGCGGTTCGGTGCGGTTCTGTGCGGGCTCACAGGTGCTGGATGTGTGCAGGTGGACCGCAGCAGCCTCCCGGCGGGCGGCGCTTCTTGCCACCTGGATCTGGGCTGAGTTAGAGAAGCGCTCCGGACTTCCTGGTCGGAACCATGGATCCTTACCGCTGACGGTCCGGGAAGGAGAGCAGTTTATCCGCCGGCGACGTGGAGGAGGAGGAGGCTTCGAGCTGAGAGCAAGGTGAGCAGCTCCGCTGGTTCTGGAGGTTCTGTTGGTGTCGGAACGGAGGGGAAACTTCCCCGGATCCCTGAAACGGAACACGGCTGTCAGTGAGAGGGGCTGAATGAAACATGGCGGCGGGGTTTTCCCGCTCCTTCTGGGCGTATGTGTGACAGAAATTAGCTGCTCTTATTATCGGACAGGAAAGGTAGTTTATGTTTTATTATTTAAACTTTGGACTTTTTGGAATTCATCGAGGCCTACAGAACCAACCCACTGCTGCCGTCAAACTCAAGCAGTGGAGCAAAAATACTTCCGGTTTTACACTACAAAATAAAAGCTCCCTTATATCGCCTCTCGTTAGTTTTGTTCGAGTTGCGCCTAAAACAAGTCAATCATCACTGCTAACAATAACCAAACTATACAGAAAAATACTGAAACTATAAATTTAACAGTTAAACCTGAAGTCAACTGTTTGATCCAAGTTCAGCTCTCTGAGCTTCTAGTGATGGATGGACGGATGGATGGATGGATGATGGATGGATGATGGATGGATGATGGATGGATGGATGGACGGATGGATGGATGATGGATGGATGATGGACGGATGGATGGATGGATGGATGATGGATGGATGGATGATGGATGGATGGTGGATGGATGGATGGATGGATGGTGGATGGATGGATGGATGGATGGATGGATGGTGGATGGATGGATGGATGGATGGATGGATGGATGGATGGATGGATGGATGGATGGTGGATGGATGGATGGATGGATGGTGGATGGATGGATGGATGGATGGATGGATGGATGATCCCAAATACGACGTCAATTTTGTCCTTTTATTGTTACAAACAAAAAGTTTTGTAAATTGAAATTTAAATGTAAAAAATAAATTTTTTAAAAACACAATCTGAAAATTAGAAATAAAGATTTGAAATAAAAAATCTGTAAAATAAGAAAAAAGAAATGGAGAATAAATAAATAAATAAATATGAGAGAAAATGAAATTTGAAATTTTGATCAAAGTGTGATTTTTTTAAAAATATTATCTTTCAAAACTTGTTCTTTGCAACAACAATAAAACAAAACCCACTAGTTCTTCATCCAGTCTCACAAACAAACCCTTGGAATAAATGTCCAGGCTGTTGAGGAAGGCAGGCTGCTTCCAGCTGCGGGTCTGACCTCTGCTGGTGGAGAAGGGGATGACAGGACGCCCTGCAGGACGTTTGGGGGCATCAGGGGCCCATAAGAAGGGGCCCCTTTAAGAAACTTCGTAGGGACTGGAGGCCAATAAGGCAGGTGGAACATGAGGTCTGGAGTAGGAGAGGCTCCGGAGGACTGAGGCACAGCTGATGGAGGAGGAGCAGAAGAACCTGAATCCCCAACATGGAGCAAACCTGGAGAATATTTATCATAAAATATCGATTTTATCACCGATTTATTTTTGAACTGAAATCAAAAGATGGAAAAAACAAGAAATTAACGTTCGGTAGACAAACCAACATGTTTTAGGAGATAAAAACCACATCAGTTGCTTTTTATAGTGTTTGATCAGAGTATCATCAAACACAACATTAATTTATTCACTTGTATTCGTTTATTTACATTTACTTAGTTGTCAACAGTTTCAGATTCATGAAAAGTGTCGTAAAAAGATGAACTATTGGCAAATATCTGAGTTATTGAAATTAATTCACATTTTTTTCCCCCAAATTCACATAAATTTTCAATCACCAAGTAATTTCTGCAAAGTAGAGTTTGTTAAATGCATCCGATTTTACTCCAGTAAAATGATTCTTTAAATGATGCTTATTCCGGGAAAAGACGTCAAATATCATTAATAATAGCATTTTAATCTGCCTGAAGACGATCCAGCAGAAATGTTTAAATCTTCACCTCATTTTGGATCATTTTCTTTTTTCTTTGCTGCTGTTGCCTCATTTCTATCTGATAAATATAAGTTCATTTAGATCTTTTTCCCTTCAGTTTGTCTTTCAAAATTAAACATTTATCGGACCCAGATAATAACAACAAACTGATTTCTATTCTGTTTTCACATAAAATCCAAGAAAATCTGCGGAAAATTTTAACTCTTAATGTTTGCTTCTTATTTCTAAATTTGAAAATCTCTTTTTAAATGATGGGAACTGAAGGCCAGAAATAAAACCCGAACCTGATAACAGTTCTTACCATTCGGAACATCTCTGCTGTCGGAACCGGGCCTGTTCGGGTGGTGGCCCCAGGTTTCCTCCGGGTCCGCCGGGGCCCTGCAGGGGCCACCGGTTCTGCGGCGGCTCTGGATTCGGTTCGCTGCTCCGGGTCCCTGTTGGTGTTTCGGAACCTCCTCAGCTTTTTCTGGACCTGGGTCTGCTGGGTGAGGAGGCCGCACTTCCAGCACCCACAGCCGGAGAACGGGCACCGCCTGCTGTGACCCTTCTTCCGAACCACGAGGCCGTGGTGCCGGCACCGGGAGCATGTGGGCCACCTTGGTTCTGACATGGCGGTGATAATGCAGCCCGGGTTCGGGTTTTATTGCCAGATTGTAGGAACTAACCTCGTAATAAATTGACCAATCAGAGGCCGACTTTCCACCAGCATGGTGCCAGCTGTGGCCTCACGGGGATTCCCCCAAATCCAGGTGTCAAACGGGCCACGTGGGTCCAAGAGCCTGATTGGCTGACATTTTAGTGGACGTCAAGAGCAGTGAAGCCTCCAGAAGCAAAGATAAAAATACTGTTATAAGTTATTAATACTTATTCAATAAAATAAATTATTATCTGATGTAAGGTATAGCTTTAGCTTAATTAGTTCTACAACAATCTGTCAATCCATCCAGTCATGATTTTTATATCCAAATATACAATCAAGGTTTATTTTTTATGTTCAGAGTTACATAAAAGTGTCACAAACCAAAAATAATGAAATAAACAGAACAGAAAATAGAAGTCGGGCTCGTTTCCGGTGAGAGTTGGACTCTGCCAGGGCTGCCCTTTGTCACTGATTCTGTTCATTACTTTTATGGACAGAATTTCTAGGCGCAGCCAGGGTGTTGAGGGGATCCGTTTTGGTGGCCTCAGGATTGCATCTCTGCTTTTTGCAGATGATGTGGTCCTTTTGGCTTCATCGGGACGCGATCTGCAGCTCTCCCTGGAGCGTTTCGCAGCCGAGTGTGAAGCGGCTGGGATGGCGATCAGTGCCTCCAAATCAGAGGCCATGGTCTTGAGCCGGAAAAGGGTAGAGTGCCTTCTCCGGGTCGGGGAGGTGTCCTGCCCCAAGTGGAGGAGTTCAAGTATCTCGGGATCTTGTTCACGAATGAGGGAAGAGGGG
>JAUZNJ010070597.1:0-25759 GCA_034780135.1 Jordanella pulchra
CGCTCTAAGTTCCCATCGCCTGTGAACTCACCAGTCTCATCTCTCTTTAGTGAATGCACCTGCTGACCAAACTCTTTTCCCCTGGGCCTGGCCGGATCCTCGTTTCACTGTTCAAACTCATACAATAAATCCTTTAAACTTTAAGAGTCGTCCTGTATTGGTGTTCTGCATGTGGGTTCGCCAGCTCAAATCTAAACCCATCATGACAAGTCTCTTTTACAATATATTAAATTTATGGTGTGTAATAATGTTGGTTTTTAATAACAAAAATTAGGTATTGCCTTCTTGAATACATATTCTGCCAAATTCCAAAAAACAATACTATCAAAAACGAGGCATTCCTACAGCTAAGGATTAGTTTTTATAAATACTTAGCTTTATACATACTTATAAATGAAAGACACCATGTTGTGTCACTGTTATAAAAAATGTTTTTATTTAGCCTTTATTTAACCAAGAAAATCCCACTGAGATCACTAATCTCAGCAGCACAGATCACAACAGTTCAGTAAGCTACAATTTCTTAAGACTATTTACAAACCATGAATTTCACTTTCCAAACTTTTGAGCAAGAGTTTAGACATTTGGCTTTATGAAACCAGTTCCTTTAATTTCCAGTGTTTTCGTAAATTGTTCCACGTTGTGGGGGAATAACACTGAAATGACGCCTCTCCAGCCTCTGATCGGACATTTTGGTACAGATTCTTGTGAGCGTAAAGAACAGTCCAGCCACTTTTGGTTGAATATATTTACACATATATGAGGGTTGCTGATGTAGAATACCCTTATGAATTATCAGATACCAAAGCCCGAGTCTACAATTCTCCAGCGCTGGCAACACGTGTGTAAAGTTCACAGTGGTGTGGGCAAAGCTTCCAGTTTGTGCTAAACCTCAGTGAGACATGATAAACAGAGTCCAGCAGTTTAATGCTTGAGTTGGGGCATTCATATAAATGAATATTTGCAGTGACAGAAAAATTTCTAAAGTAAAGGCCATTTTTTAGGCTCAGTTTCCTAACAAAAGGTTCAACGATATAATCTTTCATTACTGTAGCCTAAGGGGGGCAAGCTTGTTAGCCTTACTTATTTTACCTGTATATGCAATACAGTCTAAATGTCATTTTAACTTGTCAAATATTGATGCTTGGTCAAGTCCCCTATGTGTCAGACACTGATGCAACAGGGGTGCCGTTCTTGTCATTTATTGGAGCATGACAGGTTGTGGCAGCATTTTGTAAAACTTTCCATGAACTGTAAAATAAAAACCTTCCACTTACCCTAACTCCTCAACCTACAGAAACACTAGCACTGTATGCAAACTATCACTCTGAAATTAACGAACTAACTACAAACTAAATTTGTAGGATCGAATTTTAAAAGGTTTTTATTGCGATTCTCAAGTGTATTATGTGATACAATGTCTGCAACCTGTCATTTACCCTGAATGTCAACATATAGCGACAGGGGTACCCCTCTTACATCTGTATGTGATGCACAGGTGGCTTTAACCAAGCGTCACTATTTGAAGAGTTGAAATGAGACTGTACTGAGTTATTACTTATTTAGGACTACTCGGTCGTTTGTAATTTATTTAACTCCTACATTGGGAGTAAATCACAAACACTGAGAGCTTGTGGATATCACCAAACACTAATGCTCCCACCTCCATGATCCACTGTGGCAACGATTTTGTTTGTTAATATCCGAGACATTGCATAGCATGTTGACCAAATGTTTTCAGTGTTAGTCTAGTCTGACTGCAGCTGTCATGTTAAACATGTTTGCTTTTTTTCCCACTGAACTTACAGCCAGATGCATTGGGAACTTCTCATTTCTTCCATTCAGTAAAAGCTTTTCTCTGGTTATTCCATTAAAGGGGAGACTCA
The DNA here is from genome assembly GCA_034780135.1 of Jordanella pulchra. Lineage (NCBI taxonomy): Eukaryota > Metazoa > Chordata > Actinopteri > Cyprinodontiformes > Cyprinodontidae > Jordanella > Jordanella pulchra. The sequence continues at coordinate 1,887 of JAUZNJ010070597.1, forward strand.
TGGAGACCATGACAGATAAATGTTGTGTTGGCAAATTCCCCCCACATGAGAGCTGCACATCTTGTCAGCTCCTCCATTTAGGTGGGGTACTATGTATTGGTAGGTTTGCAGCTGTGATTGAGCAGGGCTTTGTTAGAACTAAACCTACTTTAACTTCTCTAAACTTTATCCTAGGCCTTTCGTTTTAGTTTTCTATTTGTTAACAAGAAACAATTTATTAAACTTGTATTGTTTCCATTACAAGTCACATTAACTTACAAAGACAAATAATTTGGTGATTATTGTTTGCAAAACACTGTATGATTAGACTTTAACTAGACCTGGTGTCACTGTATCAAAAATAATGCTGATGAAGATTTAACCAAAAGCTAAGGTTCTGGTTCTTAAGACAGTAATCTTTGGATCATGGAGAAACTGATTGGTTTAAGAAACTGACGCATGTAAAGTTTGTTACAGCTGCAGGTTCCAAAATACAAACTTCAATAATCTGCTGAAGTCTAAGTTATTTAGATGTTCCATCATTTTTGCCATGGTACGAAAAAAAAGACCTCAATGGTCCAAAACATGATTAAAATGTTGGACATAAGAAGGACGACTGCCTTTAATCTATAAAGGTAAACATAACGAGCGTTAGTGGATAATGATTCAAGGTCAGATCATTTAAAGAAAAAAAATCTGTTCAAATGTATCTTTGACCTGCTGATATTTTCAAAATTGTTTTTTTTTTTTTTTGCATTCAAAACTTTATCTAGGTTAACAATGGTAATGAACATAATGAACAATGATAATGTTCCAAACATCAGATGTAGAATCTTAAACAAAAATTCTTTATATTATCAGCCTGCAGACAGGAGAGTTAAATAGTCACCGCTACAAACAATTATCATTATTTAGGCAACGACAGAGCATTTCTTCACCAAGTGACAGCCTGAAACAGCTGCTGAAAAGCCCACCTCTCTACAGGCCTGCTTTGGTCCGCTGTGATGCTCTGATTGTGGCAGAGCTTCTCGAAGAAATGCTCTGGAGTAAATTCCTCTAAGCATTGGGAAAGCAAAATACCAAATGTTTCTACAAAAGTTTAACTTTATTACTATAAAGCTCTGAAATGTTCTATGTCTTGGACCCATTCCCTTTCACAGATTGTTGCAGCCTATCAGTATGATCGCAGCGACGCAGAATTATGATACGCTTGCCTTGATATATGTATGGGAGTTATTTTACATGCAGCATTGTAGGTAGAACGTGTATTTAGATGACTCTAGGGAAAAGATCAACATTTGCACAACCAAACAGGAAAATTTTAAAACCTGCTTGCAAAGAAGATTTTGCAGTAGGAGAATAAAAAACAGTCTTTCACAAGCCAACCCCCATAATTGTGTAGGTATTTGAAAACTATTACCAAACGGGTCAACAGACGATACAGTGAACCAAACGACAGTGAACCAGGGGTTACACCACAACCACACAGGGACATAAACTAAGATCCTGTCTGTGGACTTAAGTTGTGGACTTAAACTAGACCTTCAACAACATCAAATCTCCAAGAGGAATGGTTATTGGACTCTTCTCTTTGTTCACAAAAGATTGCATCTCAGTGGATCTCTGTAAAACTCCTTCAGTTTGCAGATGACACTGCCGTCATTGATCTGATTGATGATAACGGTGATCCAGCATCAGCCAGGGGGTGGATTGGCTGATCAATTGGTCATTTGGAATCTGTACCGACCCCTGAAACCACTTCCAGTTACCCTCCCTAGTAACATAAAGTGGTCCTCATTTATAGGAGCTGTATGGAAGATGGCCTAGCAGTGACTGCACTTCCTGCAGCATCTCAGAAACCGAAAACTTCCATTGGAGATGTAGAGTTTCATTGCTCCTTCAATCTCTCAGTCTGTTTGGTCCGAATTCATCTCTGTGATTTGCCTTATCTCCGAAATAGGGCAGGTCCAAAATACAAAGAATAATTAGGTCTGCAAAAAGTATCATCAGGACTGACTTTCTCTACATCCACAAACTATAAAAGACTACGGCCAAAAAAGAGCATATGATATCTGTCCCGATCCCACACATCCTGGTCAGAGGATGATCCAACCTTTACCTTCAGGGAAACAGACAGAGTTTCATGTAAAGTTTAACTGCAGCAGGAGGAATTTCTTTCTCTCTGTTTCTCTTTGGAACTCAATCAATACCACACAGCCAGAGTGGACTCTGTGCTTTAACTAATAATGCTTTTTCACAAATATTCGGTTTATTAATTCTGGCCCCATCCCCTTTAAGTGTGCTCTTTCACATACTGTGTGATTTTTGTAGGTTTGTTTATAATGTGATTGATGCAATTGATAGAAAATTTAGCGATTAAAGTTGATTTTGATATCTAAGTGTAAGAATAGATGCTGTGATTTTCTGTATGATGACTACTTGGGTATGGATTTTAAGCACTAACTGGTGTGAAAATATATTCCACAAAGCCTATATAATTAACCTGACCAATTACATTCACTGTGAAGAGCTGCTTTTGTTCCTAATTATCCTCTCTCGGGTGTTTACAGTAAACTGAGTGCATGTCCTTATTATGTGTGGTTGCAAAACATTTCTTGATGAACAGCAGGGCCTGCAGGTGTGTAAGTGCCTCCATGCAATTCTACAAACCCTCTCCCCACATTACAGAAACAGGCAGCTCAACCCCATGCATACATTTCTGTTCCCTTCAGAATTGGCAGCTGTAATGTTTGAGGCATTTCATCCAAGTGAGTCATGGATTGAGAAGAGCTCATTGCCAAAGAAGTGTTGGGTTTGAGTGCTGTGGTCTTTACAATGGGTCGGGCAGCAAGAGGTGACATGTTCTGCTGGTGTAGAGGTTCTGGGAGACACTCCCGTAATTAGTACTTTGTAATAAAATGGTATGCACAAGCCCACCTTCTGCTATGTTTTCCCTTTCACTTGCAGAGACAGAAACAGCAACAAGAACAATGCTGAAACATGTCATGTAGAGAAGCTCCAGTTGAAGGGGCGTGTAGGCAATATAGTCTGACTGCCATGACTTCTGTGGGGATTAATTGATAACTGTTGCAACTGAGCTCATCAATAACAAATAAACTGGAGTAAAAAATACCTACATATGGTCTTGAAGTGTTGTGTGCAAATCCGTACAGAGTGTTCTTATGAGTGACCAAAGCTTTTTTTAACCTTAAAATGATGAATCTTACTTTTCAGACATTAAGCTTGTATAGCTGACATTTACATATCAGGGAATTTACTTTAAGTACAAAACTCAGCTTCTGTATCATTTTTTAAAGGCAAGAACTTGGTGCATGTGTGTTGATGTGCACACTGGCAAGGTTCAGACCGTTATGCATGTCCAGTAGATCTATATATGCTGCACATCTATGTGGCAACTTAATGTTTAGTTCATTTCATAATACATGTCGTCTAAAGGCACTTTACAGAGACAATTCAGTCACATAATAGAAAAAGTTGTGTAGAAGTTTTCTGTCCAAGGAAACCCAGCTGATTGCACTGACTTTATAGGATTCACCACTATTGAATGAGCACGGAAGGTAGCAAAAACCTTTTGTGAGATTTTTGATTTAGGTCAAATAAATAATTTAGGTAATATAAAACCAGCTTAATAAGGTTTTAACTGCCCAGCAGATGGCGTCATCTTACACATGTAAATGACTAAAGCATTTTGTGTTGATTAAGCTAACATATTTGCAATAACCCGACGTCTGGTCAAGAAGAGAAGAGCCGATGTCCTGAAACCTCTTCTCCTTCTCAGTTCTTTTCCATAAGAGGGATTATAAAACCCAGAGACCGATCGGTTCCATTGTTAGAGAAAGTGCCTGATGTGAATAAAGCAGATACCAGGTAGCTTTCATGGTGGGAAACAAAATAAGTTAAAATGAACAATTCAGCATGATTACAATGTAGCCAACAATTAAAAGGTTTAGTGCTTTTATTAAACGTAAAATAAAGTGGAAAATATTTATTGTTTTTATTTGAAAGCCATAATTGAACTTTGTTCACTGTTAAATAATGTGAAGAAAATACTAATTATGAATTTTGAGGGAGGAATACATTTTATTAATATATATTTATTAAAATTTTAATTATATATATTTCCCTTTGGTTAATATTTGGTAAATTATAAAACAGCTGTAGGAGTTTTGACCTAACTTCCTGTTTACGCTAACGTAACCGCGCCAGACTCATGTCACAACCGGGATGCGAAAAGTAGGGATCCTCTGTCCGAACGAGCAGCTAAATTAGTCACTATAAAGTTCAGCATAAAGTCAATACGTTATATAGGGATTGAGGGTTTAGGGAGGACGTTCGGACACAGCCAGTGACAGCAGACATTCACCTGCACAGTGGAGAGGAAAAACCTTCTTTTGACTGGAAAAAATCTCCACAACAACCAGGATTAGGGGGAGCAGCCTTCTGTCAAGGCCGGTTTAATGAGACAGAAGCTGACAAACAAGATGAACATAGAAGCACTGATCCATAAATACATTTAATGTTAGAAAAGGTAACAGTAAAATAACTCTACAGGTGGCTCTGTCTAGGAAAGAAATAGTTAAGCAGATGAGCTGAAAGAAATGAGATCCAGTTAGTCACATTAAAAACTGAACCCATAGCTATGCCTCAGACAGAAACAGGACTAAATACTGAAAAAACAGGCCTAACACTATCATCAGTAATTGAAGTTGTTGACAGCCTCAGCTCAGCTGATGCTTTTCTCTAGGATGGTATCACAGCTAAACAGAACCAGATGAAGCTACTATGATGAGAAAAAGCAGAGAGAATAAAGCTAGAGGTTGGAGAAACAACTCAAGATCTGCTTCTTGTTCAACTTGTAGAAATTCTAGGACCCATCCTGAAAAATGAGAGGAACAACTGGATCCCTGATATAAGATGGGGATTGTTTATCTAAGGCTTTTTATCCATAAGGAGGAGAATTTTAAATTCTATTTTGGATTTAACAGGAATCAGTGAGGGGAAACTAAAAGAAATACAACCTCTCTCTTAATTTTCATCAGAACTCTGTCTGTAATGTTTTAGAACAGCTGAAGGCTTTTTAATACAGTGACTGGACTTCCCAATAGTGAAGAACAACTGTAACAGCTTTGAAGTAACAAATGCATTGACTGGTTTCCCCATGATGTTGACCATGAATATTTCTGATTGCTCTTCAAGTATAATAGAAACAGAGAGCTGATAGGTTACCCAATATTTGTCATTATGCAGAGTTGCTTCTGAACCCTGGTTCTTTTGTTTCTGTGCAGGAGTCTGCTACAAGCACACAAGCTTCAGTTTCTGAAGAAGAAGATTTGTAAATCCTTTACACAAGAGCATACCTATGCATACACAATACAAGAGTTTGGTTCTAGGTGTTCACAGATACACACTAATACTACATACTAAGCTGCAGCTAAAGATATATAAAACTCTGAATAATATTGTGTAATCATTGTAGGTTTTGTCTTCTACATAAATGAATATCTAAGAGAAATGTGCTGCTCTGGAAGCTATTTAGATGTTTATTGTAGTTGTCTGTTGTCTTTCTCCTGTAATGTTGTCTGTTGTCTTTCGCTCTCGTTTCACACAGGTGAGGAAACAGACTCCTAGGAGTTACTGTAAATCTTCTGGTGTTTGTTTTTGCTCTTTTATTTTTTTCTCTTTTTCATGCACTCTTTCCTGTCTCTATCTCTTTCTCTCTCCCCTTAGTTCTTATCCCTTCTTTCTTTCTCACCTACCTTTCCTTCTCTGTGTCCATTATATATGATTTTATTCCCTAAATAATTTTCAGTAAGTTTCATTAACAAGTACCAAGTGCAACTTTATGGCAACAGTCATAATGGTCTGCTTGTGAAAGCAAAGATGTTGGGCTGGGATATCTATTCCCAGAGCTATATTGACAAAACAAGACACAAAACAAACAAACAAGCAAACTGTGCCAGTTTGAAGTGACATGTTGAGAGAAGGAACTCTGCAGTGATCATAACAGTACATCATAAATTTTAACTTTTTAGAAGAAATTTTCAATTTCAAGTCTTTAAATTTTCAATGATTGGCTTAAATGTTTAGATTTTCAATGTTTAAAATCTCAGTGTTTGAACTTTCCATGTTTAGTTTTTCAGTCTTTGATTTTTCCATGTCAAATCTCATATTTGCTGTCAGTGCAATCTGTCTAAAATTTAGCTCCATAGGAATTAGAAGTTAGTTAGAACTGAAAAATTCACCTTGAGCTGGTTTGAAATAACATTTAGTTGAAATGTTTGGATGTTCTCATTTAGCTTGAACTCATATAAATGCTTATCTAACTGCTGTTAAGGCTGGATATGCCCAGCAGTCTATTCTGTGTATAGCTGTGATAAATCATTTCACCTAACAGGGAGGGTGAGCATGTTCTGCTCTTGGATGCTCCTCCAGACAGCAGACAGCAATGTCTAGACCGTGGAGCGGTATGGCTAACAGCTGCGTGCGCCTATGCAGGGCCAATGGCCAGTGACAGCATTTCCTTAGGTTCTCACTAACATACTGTGTCTTTATTCTCTAGGAGTTGAGCTCCTATGCAGCTTCAGCAGTGGATAAATGCTGCTTTGTCAAGTGTTTTTTTTTTTCTCGGGGGCAGCTGTCCGCAGCCCGTCAGGCACTTGTACGCTCAGCGACCAAAAGCAAGTGCGCGCTGGAAGCCACAAAGACAGCGAATGTTCAAGCCCAGAGCCAGTTTATGTTCATAAATATATCTTATTTTAGATTGTTTGTTTAAAAAAAAACACACATTGTCAGGAAGCGGCTCTGTGCATTGAATAAAAACCAGACACACCTGTGTTCTGTGAGTGCTTGACTTGTGTACATAATGCATACCTCACTGAAATCTGGCTTGGATACACCTCATACCTCAAACCCTTTCACAATTCCTGGTAACTGCATGACTCACTGATGCTCTCTGGATGTTCCCAAAGTTGGGTTGTAGTCACACTAAGCCGCTAACTTTCATGGATTACTGGGGCTAACAACACAAACACAGATCTGGCACCACTGACAGAACCTTTTATGGGAAATGGATTTGTTTTTCTTGAAAGAAAAGGAGAAAGAAACAGATATGACAGAACAAGGTGTGCTGAGTTAAAGAATTTTCCGTTATCTAGATGCCTTTCACTAACCCACCTGATGCTGGGTGCAGGGTTAGCAATGCAGAGTTAGTGCTCTATTCAACCAATCACAGAGGCTCTGATATTGTTCATCAGTGGACAGAGAAATACGATAAAGAGTGTATAACTTCAAATTCACTAAACAGGAATTTACTGTTGAGGCTTAGTTTTCTTAATTGGAATAGGCTTATAAACAGAACGTGTTTGAACTACAGTTTTTTAATTAAATTGATCCTAGAGGGCTTTTTCTGTCAAGCACTTTTACTAAACAGACACACATCTCATTAAGTTAGAGTAAATTTAAAAGTGTGATTTTATTTCTTTCATTCAGAGCCTACATGACATAAACCTATTAGGATGAAAGTGTTAATTGCTGTTCATTTTCAAGAGTAAAGCTTTCAAACCACCAGATTCATCTTCCCAATGTGAGAATGTGAATTTATAAGACCCACTTATAGACCCCTTGAAAGAAATATGTCCGTTGATTTTTAAAGCACATTTTGTTTGGGGGTAGTGCACTGCTAGAAAGACAAGTTCTGAGTTTCGAACTTGCAACCTTTGTGGCCTCTCCAGGATGCAAATGCCATGCTGAATAACCACTAGGCTGTAACCTCTACAACAAGTCTAATCTTTGCCATAAAAATGCTATTTTGGTAAACATTTGTCCAGCAAACAGTCATTAGAGATCAACCAATTCAGGTTTTTGTCATAGCTGATGCTGATAGTTATTATTATTTTCACACCAGTCTAATCCATGCCTGATATGTGCTGCCAATTCTTCTGGGCTGATTTTTGAATATGAATATGAATGACATGTATACTTATAAGTTGGTTCAAAGCACATGTGAATTATGTGTTTTTATATGCAATCCACATGTGATACACATGTGGCACAAATGTGAATCGCACATATTTCAAATGAGAATCATATGTGAAAACATGCAATCCAAAATTTTTATTGTAAACTTTTTAACAGTCTATTCACCTTTTCATTTTGAGGGACTTGACTTCACACTGAGATAAAGTTGCAGCTGTGAATTAAGACATAGAAAAACTCATGATTCATGCAAAGTAACTTTTTTTTCCCATTTGCTCTGCTCCTCACATCAAGATCGCTCCTTCTTTCCACCTGTGCAGCTCAGCCCCTTCTCAGTGCTCATGCTCATCACCTGCCCCCCTTCCCTGGCTATTTAACCAAACCTCAACCAGTTAGTGTTGCCATTTGAAAGCCTCACAGCAAGGAGACATCTAGCGCTCCTTCCATGCCTGATTCTGACCTTGCTTTTGCCTCAGAGATTTCACGTCAGCAGCTGCGTTTCCATAACTGTTGTGCACAAAACTATCGTTATTCTGCTAAATTTGGAAATTCAAAGTTCCACAATTGTGGTATTTCCATTAATTGACAAATGCAATTAAAATTTCATGTGAATACGTTTGTTCACACCATAACTCTGAAAATATAAGGGCAGCGGTGGATGTAAACACATGAGGTGTATCCAGATTTCAGGCTTGGAAAGTTCAGCTTTAAACTGAGCTTTCCAAGCCTTCCAAGCATTTCAGCTGCGGCTCTGGTAGGTGCCATCATCCTGCAACTACTTCTGGTCTTCTTCAGCTTTTCACAAGGTTCAGTCGTAGATCACATGATTTTTGTGTAAAAACTGTTTCCATTGCAGTTTTGCAAGATATATAGATTTTGATATGGCTGAAAAAAGAACTAAATGAGGCGTAAAAAACATTTTATAATCAAAAGCATGTTATAATATGTGAAAGTGAGTGATTTTAAAAAGAAGCGATAGATCTGTGTTTTTTTGTCTCTTGTCTCACATATTTTCAAAGGTTTTCTTGTTCAGTCAGTGAAAACTAAGAGAAATATAACCTTGAAACGCCGTATTAGTTATTTCAACTTAAATCACTGAAATTAAAACTTAAAAACCTTTAGATTTTATGGTCAATTCTGGACTCTACGGTGATGCAGTTTGTAGCATCATTGCCTTAAAGCAAGAGGGTGCTGGAGTTTGCATGTTCTCCCTGTGCATATGTGGGTTCTTTCTGGGTACTCTGTGGATAGTTATATGTTTGTTATCCTGGATTGAGTGGCAGCCTGTCCACGGTGCACTTCGCCTTTTACCCAATAGACTGCTGTAGATAGGCATCGGTCCCACCATGACCCTGATGGATAAAACAGAGATGAAGGGATGGTGGATTTAAAAAACAAGTTATTTCAATTATTGTCCTTTTATTTGTTTTGTGACACTATAGCAAAAAATGAGATTGGAAAATAAAATTACAAACTTTTTTCCTCCTGCCTGTATTTTTATTTTTTTTGCAAAGTTATGATCTTATATAAAATTTGATAAGTTAGAAAAAATATCTAAATACATTTTTTTTGTCTCTTATATTTTCAAATGTTTCTTTTTTTAATAAACACATTACAAGCTGTTTTTTAACTTAGTAGTAATGAAATGAAAGTAATCAGCTAAGACGCTGATGCTCCTTTCCATTTTTGCAAATTGATTCCTAGAATAGAGGCAAAAGGAGTCTGAAGCATTTCTTGACATTTTCTGTAGGTTGATTATAGGCACCATGAAAGGATTGGCTAATATGTCCAGCTCATAAATGTTTGAAGCCACGCTGCGCAGCAATGTCGCTAATAAGACCTTGACTATTACCTGGATTGACAGGCAGAGAATGGGAGGAGAAGGACTGGCTCCACACTGCTCAGTCAGCCAGAAAGGCCTCAAACAGCAGGGCTAACGCAGGTCAAGTGATTTGGCGCCTTGGGTGTATTAAAGCTCTTTACAAGGGACTAAGGGATTTACATGGCCTCACCCTCTGGCTCTGGGCTTTTATATGACCTGGCACAGATCTACTACGTTTTTCAGACCCTCTCAATCAATACGAAAGGGTAATAAAAAATGTTGCCTTAACGGGCATTTAGCGTTTTGTTTAGCTACAGAGGAAGGACGTTTTTATGGTTGGCTCCTGATGCCTGGTGTGAAGTGGAGCACAGACAGAGGCGCGAGGTTACATAAGTTCCTCTGCTGTACGTCACTCCCACTCACTCAGATAAAGACAGAGAATCCAGACGCAGATCCACATCTGTTTACGTGTTTAAACATATAAAGCTTTGGAGCAGTTAGCTTAACTCAATTAAACCTTGTAAACATTACAAAAGCACCAAGCTTGTGGTGCTATAATCATTAAATCCAGTTGTTGCAGGTATAAATGAGCTTTAAAAGTCTTTTTGAGTTTATCCGTTCCAAGAACGTCTGGCTCCAGGAGAAGCTTTGCTGTATTTTCATGTTACCTGACTTTTTATCTGTATTAAGGGTTTCCAACTGCTTGAAAAAATAAATCCAGGACACTTTGTGGCCAGGCATTGTCCTATACTGTACTGACCTGCTGCACCTCCTTTTTCTGGGTGTTAAATGATTTTGTAAACATCCCTTTTCTTTTCCAAGGAATGAGTGGCCACCCTTTCCGTATACCCACATGAGAAATTGTTAAGAAAAAGCAACTTAAGTTAAGACGAAGACCTTAAAGATCGGATCACATCTGCATCCTATTGGACAGATGCTTCTACCACAACAGAGGACTAAGACTTAGTGAAAAAGAAATACAACTGGTTGAAAACTCAAACATTGAAATAGTGGATTCAGAAATCCAATTTAAATGAGTTTATTCTAAGTAAACTTTTAAAGAGTAAATTATATTGATCATATATTCATCTATTCATTAATTAATACTGCAACTTGAAAAGATATTTGTAACTCCTACTTCTAAATAGAGATCTAAGAACCACAATTCATGAATCTGATTATACCATTTTTCCTGAACATTTAAAAAGCTAATACCATTTTCGTGTTCTATTTCTATTTATATTTTCACTTTGCATTTTCAAATCTTTTTTGTAATTCTTTTTTTTTCTTTTACATCTTTATTTTAACCTCATAACATCCACCTAATTATAAGTAATCCTCACCTATTTTGCATACCTAAATGGAAAAGCAAACAATTATGAAACTGTAAGGCCAAATTACTTGTGTGATACATCATTTGAAAGCTATCACCTTCTAGTTTCTGAAAATATAAATGAGAATAGTGTGACTAAAACACAGCCTAAACCGCAGCAGTTCAAATATGACTTTTTTGTGTTTAATCGTCTTTAATTGTCTCCAAACCTCTCCAAATGTACCAAATGTTTTTACTCCAGTGTTTGACCCATAAAATCACACTGAAGTACTTTGATGACCAAAAAGATATATTTTTCACCTTTGGCACTGTGGAAATTATCAGCCTCCTCACTGCAACAAATATCGGCGCATTTTTATGATGCAGCTTATAACGACCAATAGTAGCGGGACTGCATGAGCGATACAATTTCTCTCTGTAATGTTTTACAATCGGTCATCCTCTATGATAAATGCAGATAAAACAGACAATAAATGATGCATGAACTTTTAAAAACTTTTTTCTTTGGTTTATAAGATAAAAAGACAGTGATAACAGATGTGACACATGACTTTTTAAAGAAAATATTCATAACAGTAAACTTTTTGCTGATTAGCAATCTGAATTCTCTCAAACACCTACATGTTTGTACGGCATATTGTAAATGAGGGTAAAAAAATCTTTGTATTTAAGCTAATATGGGAAGTTAATGAATGACTATTTTCTGTTAAGGGAGTTTATCTGTAGCTCCTCAGCTTAGTGCTATACTGAACATTAAAAGATCCATTCATCCATCCAATACCTTGCATGGGTTCAACCGTGCAGGGTTGTAGGGATCTGGTGGCTATTTGCAGCGGTCACTGGATGAGAGGTGCATTCTGCTCTGCACAGATCTACAGTCCATCACCAGGTAACGATGCACACAGTTAAAAACAGCCAGGCAGATCCAAACATATACCTTATAAAGGTAAAAATTCATTTCTCACCAGATGATAATATTTTGTTTTTCAAATTATTCTCAGAAACTTTTTCGCAGTAACTGTGCATTTTTTATTTTTGTTTATTTTTTTTAAAGATTTAATCAATTCCGATTCTAACTGATCAGGTCTTCTTTTTTGAAAAGTATAAGGTATAGCTGCGTGGTGTGAGGATAACAAAATGAGGATCTTTGGAGTCGAACAGAAAAAAATAACTTGCAAAGAATAACATGTTAATGTGTTTAATAAATAGTGGAAAACAGAACAACTGATCTATGAATTATCTAACCTGCCAACCGAAGTTCTGAGCCAATCAAGGTAATATATATTAATTCCAATATCTGGCAAATTAATTATCTTCTGTTAATATTTCTATTTTAGATACATAATGAAAAGTTAAAGATGAAAAAGAAATGCAAAGTTTTTTCAGGAATTTCATGTTTTAAAGTTCAGAAGGGCAGCAAAAGGACATTGATTAAGTCATTAAAATAAATAAAATGATAGTAGAGAGAACTTTAATAACAGCTGCCTGCTTAATAAAGCAATAGTTGAATCTATTCTGAATAATAATAATCAACATGCACAATTGAATTTTTCATTAAATCAGTTTTTATTTCAGATTTAATCTGGGAAAGGTGCAAACACTGGACCCATAATGCTCACTTTGGATACTATAACTCTATCTGGACTCTTAAAGGTAGGACCGATGCTGCCATCTTGTGGTGACGTTTGAAAACAGACTGCTGCAGGATGTATCCGTTCCTTTGTGTAAATAAATTCAATCAGCAAGACCCACACTGAAGAAAATGAGCAGCTGCATCCTTCCATAATCCACTTACCTCGACACTGAAAAGGTTATGAGAGCACACTTTGCCAATACTTGGAACCTAATGAATCCTAAATGACAGTACACAGAGATGCAATTAGGCAGGAAAATTGGGCTAAAAGGTTTGTTGTGAAACTTAACAGTGAATAAGGAAAATAATCTAAAACTTAATAAAAAAAATCTTACAGTATCAAAAAAAAGAAAAAAAAATACATCTTGGTAAAAAAAAACAAAACTCAAGTTTTGCAGCCTGTTAATGCATACGGTTCCCTACTGCACACAGGCAGCACGTTTAAGATTAGATCAAACTCCAGGTTGCCCATTTCGATTCTAAATGCGGCGGTTCTGCACTTTGTTACCATGACGACACTTGCAGTCTGGTCTGATGTCTGGCAGCGTAAAAATAGACAGGGAGTTGTGGTTCAGTTCAGGACTCGCTGGGAAGATACTGGGCAACAGACAATTAAAGAAGATGATTATAACAGGCATCATGTTGTATTTGGGCCCTTATCAGACTTTGACAATGAAGCAATGAGCTGTTGTTCGCTGGCTACAGTGTGCTCATCATAATTGCTCTTGGCTTGATGTATTGAAGAAGCAACTGTCTTTGGTGGCCAAAGGTCATGCCTGAAGACCCTCTTATGGCTCCACAGGAACCACAAACTGAAAAGGGGACAACAAAACTGGTGAAAACTACATAAGAGCATTACAAAGAGAAAGATGTGGTTTACAACTACACAGAACAGTCGTAGCATTTATATTCTTGAGTTTTGATATTTGAATCCCTGTAGGGCTTTTGGGGCAATATTAAATACTGAAAGTCAAATTTTAATAATTTTAGAATCATACTCTCTGGAAAAAAATGAATAACATGTATTTGGAAATGTGCAGAGCTGTACAGCAACTGCACGGCTGGTGAATACATCCTTCAGCAGTTATGACTCTACTGGCAACACCTAAGAATGTTTGCTGGGAAACTGTTAATTCTTGTAAACACCAAAGCCAGATAAACAATCAGTGGATCCACTTGGACACAAATAAATAGAGAAGATTATTGCATGTGCTGAGTGGATCAGAAACTGTTGAACTGTTATTAGAGAATATTTCAAACAGCACAGTCTGAAGCAGGATACATGTTAACATGTCCCCCAAAATGTCTAAAGACACCAGTAAAATGCAACCTAAAAATACATTTGGATGTTTTTTCTTAAACTAAAGCCTGGTTGCCTCTGAATTATTGACCTAAAAAGCCAGCCTTAATGTACCTGTCACTAGTTTAGTTCATTTCAGTTTAGTTATATTTAATTCAGTTTATTTATATAGAGTCAATTCACAACAGTGATACAGTCAGATTGGTTAAAATAAAATCCAGTCAGTAACATTGCAAGATAGGCTCCTCATGGATGAGCATGTTTGCATTTTCTCTCTGACTCTGCAGCAATCCCTCACACCAAGGATGCATGCAGCGACCATAGAGAGGAAAAACTCCCTTTAAACTGGAAAAAACGTTCTAACCAGCAGAACCAGGCTCAGTGGGAGCAGCCTTCTGCAGCACTCTCTTATCTGTACCATCAAACTCTCACACATATGTTACCCAAGTACTTTACATAAACTATTAAACTCCCTCTGATGTATTATTCAACTTTCTTAAATATACCATTTAATTCTCTAAAATATACAATCAAACTTTTCATTTTATATCAGAGTAGACAGTGATAGTTAATTGCAACACTAGCTTTTATTAGCTGTGTTAGGAATTGCTTGGTCCAACACACTGCAAATTTCACAAAAAGCTTGTAAAGACTAGGGAAGGAGGAAAAAAAAGACACCCCTGCAGTATAAAGCCATAATATTTTAGGCTAAAAATACCCCAGAGGGAGAAACTCTAATGCAAAATATGTAAAAGTAAAAATGGTATTTGTTAAATAAAAAACACAATGTTATTCTTAAACAAAAATATTTGGTTTTTAACATTTTTCATAGACTTTTGGGGTTATTATATTGTTAAATCAATGTTCAATTGAATTAAATTGACTTTTTATTTATATAAGGCCAATTCACAACACATCACCTTAAGGCATTTTAGAGACAATTCAATGAAACCATTCAGTCACACTGGGTCAAAGCTTTGTAGCTAAAGCCAACCAGTTGATTGCATCGACTCATAGGCCGTTTCTCAATGCGTAGTTCTGCGTTCTCGTGTGCTCGTGAAACGTCATCAGCCTCGTTGGCTCTGATGGCGGGTTTTATTCGGCAAAAGGCCATTTTTTGTGTGTCTATCTGTGTGTGTTGATCATCAATCCTAAAATAATTTATCATTATCTAGATACTATTAACAAAAGGTGTTTAAATGCAGCTTTTAATGCGGTGACGTCACGAGTACGCTTCGGTTCCAATGGACACAGATCTGTCCCGCTCGTGTTCTCGTCGAGTCCATACTTTTGGCGTTCCTGTGAAGAACGCACTTGGCGAGAACACGAGTCCATACTTGCGTTCTTGAGTAGTGAGTAACGACCATAGACTCAGCAGCAATTCCTCCTCCTGGAATTTTAAAATGAAAGCCTCTCAAAATTTGTACAATTGTTTATTTTTATCAAAGTTACTAATTTCACTTCAGTGTGAAAGGGCATAGAAACTTACTTAGTTAGTGTTTTTGATAATTTGTGACTTTTCGTAGTTATTTTGGTTTATGTATTCCTTGTCTCTAGTTTGGTCTTGGCTAATGGTAGTTTTATTTTCCTGTTTTCTCTGTTTACTCTCTTCGGCACCTCTCCTCTTACACCTTTAAACCATAAGCCAATCATCCCCAGTCTATTGTTTGAGCACTCTCACATACAGTATTTAAACTCTTCTCTAGTTCTTACTCTGTGCTGGTTCCATGTCTGACCTACCTGGTATTTTCCTTGCTGCTTCTACCGTATGGATTCCTGTGTTTTATGTAAGCTTTGTTGGCTTTTTTTAAGGAATTTTAAAAAAACTCATTGCTGGTTCTGCCTCTCTGCATTTAGGTCTACACAAAACATTGGCATGACAGAAGGAACCAGAACCAAATAAGCAGACTAAGCAGCACCAGAGCAGAGGAACTCAGTAGCTTGAGTTTTGCAGCAGGTTAAAAAATGGATCCAGTTTTATGGGGAAGTATGGGAAGGTTCTTCCCATATTAAATGTATACACATTGCTAGACTGAGGTTCACTTTCAGGAAAATGCTGAGAAAACACAAAGTAAAGTTAGGATGATGTATTTTAGATGGTCACTTAATCCTAACTGTTGCTTACTTTAACCTGTCAAAGTTAATCCCATGTGATCTTTCAACACTGTGCTCATTATTTCCAATGTAAACTGGAACAAACAAGGGCAGAGCTGCTGACTCTGTGTTTAGACCCATTGGCTCTGAAAAACCAATCCAATATGGTGAAACCAAAGTATGTGCTTAAAAAAAACACCTTTCACTGTTTGTTTGAAGTTTTCAAAGCAGGAGGTTGAAGCTAGTTGCAAAAAAGATGGACTTGAACATTAACCTGGACTGAGCTTTCAGGTTACAGACAATGGTGTGTTTTCTTTTTTCCTTAATTTCCTTTTTGATAAGCTGAGCCTTTTGTAGGTATTCTGGGTTATTTATTACTTGTCTCTATTTTTTTATTTAATAGATTCATTTCCCTTTTTATTTTTCTGTTCTCTCTCTTGCTCCTTCTCTCTCTCGCTGCCATTCCTCATCTGTCTGCCTTCTGCCCTCTCCTCTCACACCTGCAAACCATAAACCAATCAGCCCCATTATGGGTGAGGTGGTACCTATATGAGTGTAAGGACCTCTTTTCCGATTTCACCATCACATTGAGGACCAGTTGTTGTAAAGTGAGGACATTTTTTTGGTCCTCACAAGGTATTTTGCTAATGGATAGGTTTAAGGTTAAAGCATGAGTGAAAATCAATTGCAGTCAGCACATTGTCCTCACAACATATAGCATATATGTGTGTGTACATATATGTGTATGTATGACAGATTCAGAATCTTAATTTAACATATTGGGCTTCCTAATTGTGGGTCTAACATTTCAGAATCAATGTCTAAAGGTTTATGTAGATCCATGTTTAGCTGAAATTCATTAAATCTCATTCATTAAATTTAACACTTTTTTTTTCTGTTGTCATTTCTTATGAAATCAAACCCTTAGATGCACTGATGTTCCAAAAACGACACTATATGCATTTTCTCACATCGAGGCATTGCAGTCTCCTTCCAAGTAGCAACACAGCACTCCTGACTAATTCTGGCTGTAGAGCAAAGTCACATAATCAGAGCAATAAGTCAGATCAGCCGTGGGAAACCAGTGAGGCCAGAAATGTACGATTCGGGTTTAATGAAGCAAATGACCCCCTCTAGATGTTCTTTCTCCCCCCAATCTTTACACAACCATTGTTTTCTGTACATACTAAGCTTGATTCCTCTTGAAAATGAATCTGTAATTATAATGAAAAAAACAAGGCTTTTTAATAATCTTTCCATTTTATTTTATATTTTCATGAGCCAATAAAACATAAATCAATTCGTCAGATTGCCTAAAAGTGAGAAACAGAAACGGGCACTTTAAACGTTACTAATTAATTGATTAGTGAGGTTTTCAATCTGCAGACCTGCATGATTAATGAGAGTATTTGCAAGTTTTCTTTAATTACAGAGCAAAGATTTCTCAAAGATTGATCATCCCTTTAAAATTAAAATATATCAAGCTAGAATATTTCTTGCTTATTAGACTTGAAAATGTCTCAGAAAAATACATTAAAGAAAATCCATGGGGTTTTTTCAGCCTCCCAATGAGTGTGTTTCCATTAAAGATTACCGCAAGATTAAGAAGTAGATTCGTCATCATAAAAGAGGAGTAATTTCTGAGAACCTAAACATGTTATAAAAAAATGAAAGTGACATCACCACTGCAAGGATGGTAGCTTGACAGCAATAACGGTACGAGAAACAATAAAACAGCCTGGAATTACAATTATCTAAAGGAAGGATTAGAACAGACCCTACCTGCTAAGGAGGGGGGGGGCTCCTGAAGACATTTTTAACTCTTAGGTAGCATTAGTCATTAGCTTTGATGTACTATGTGGTGCAGTAACTTATTTACAGCTAAGAGGAAGCAGTTAAATAAGCTCATCAGGGAAGCCAGCTCTATCTTACGATGCCTCCTGATCTAATGCAGGTGTTCACACAAAACCTTAAGCAAAAATATGTCAAGTTTGGGCAATTTCTACCTTTTCTTTCAGAGACAGACCACTGCATCCAGGTGCACAAAATACCAGTATTGCACATCCTTCCAGTTGCTATAAGACTAAAACCATCACTTCTACCAATGAATTCAAACTCTATAACCTTTCACAACCCAGCTTTCTGTTTCCTTTTTGTCATTTTTTCCACTTCCTGATTTTTCTTTGGTCTGCAGTGTACCATAGAAGAAGATTGATTTAATGACTTAGAAACTCCACTAACTGTTTTTACATTTGTGATGGCAGGGCATCTTATTGAGTCAAAACAGGAGTGACTTGGATCTTCATTCATCTTTGTTTTACCAGTATCAGTTTTTTTATCTTTATTAGTGCCCTACCTATAGGTAAAAGACCGGGCAGATGTTTTTATGTTACCTTTTCTCTATTTGTAAAGATCAGCACATTTCCATTACATGGACTGCATCATGTCTTCTTAAATATCATAGAGAAGCTAACATTCTTTGGATCATGTTCTAAGGATACCCGATTAAAAATACTACAATTATAGAATAATTAATATCATTTTTTAATGAACTACCAGAAGTTGGGTTTAATTTTTCAAAATAAGTCTTAATTTAGAACAATACCATATTTTTATTTAAGGATTTCTCTTCCGTACACCTGAATTATATAAAGTATGATGAAAAGGCTTCTGCTGCACCTGATAACTGCTGAGGATTTGACATCTAGAACATGCAAGGCAGTGCAAACTGAGAAGGGATTTTGAGACATACTGTTCATGTTAATCCTTAAGATCAGTGTATGTCTTTTAAGTTTGGTTTGTTGGTTCTAGTTTAGTTTCCTTTATGTTAATTAATCATCTTCCTTCAGTCTACCCTCTTACAGCTGTTCCTGATGTCCTGATAAACTAATCTGTGCTAAAGGTCATTCTCCAGTCACACCTCAGTAGATGAACCTTATGGTTTAGAGTGTTCTCTGTTGGTTATTCCTGTTAGGCCACCCTGCTCTTGTGGTGTAAGATCTAAAACTAGGGTGACCGGATGTCCCAGTTTGTGTGGGACAGTCTCACCCTATCTCTAACGCTTCTGTTTTAATTATCTAACCTCCAATATGCTAATTTTGCATCTCAGTTTTGATGCTACTTGCTATATTCAAAACATGGCAGAGATATTTTAAATATATTCATCCCAGGGTTAAGGAAAAAAAGAATCCTGAATGGACCTTTATATGACCAATAAGAACAGTATTCTGGGTTGCTTTCCTGTTCATGCTGTTCAGGCTAAATTCAGCATCTAACATCTGCAGCCTCAGTGGTGCTGAATATTCATCAAACCAACTAGAAACATAATCTGCTTCCCTGGAGCCTCACTGAATACTTTTTGAACAACCACCTTATACTTCACCCAACAGTTTTAAAATGTTCCAAGAAGAACAATAATGAACAGCCTACTAAAAAAAAAAATAAAAAAAAGTCGAAAGTATTCAGGTATATCTAATTCACATAGAATGGGGGCATAGGTACATTTTCAGAGGGCATATATTATCAGCTGTGTAACTTTCTGTTACAAAACGTGACTTGTTAGATTCAGGTACTTTCCAGAGACGTCACTAACTTACAAGGACAGGGGTTTAATTCCCAAGTGATGGAAAAAAAAGCAGCTAGCACAAAATTTCTTAAAATGGTAACTAAAACTGGGAAGTTGCTTTTCCATTTACTGGACAGATTTAATAGAGATACCTGAATGTTTTAAGCAACCATTGGATTCTTTATACAGTACGACAACAAACACGGGTAGTATGCTTGTTGTTTGTCCGGCAGCATGTCCTTCTGTCTGACCTTCACAATGTCTTCAAATGCAATTTGAATCAATAACTGATCAACAGAAAGGTTTATGCCATGATGTCCACTTACTACACTAAAATAGTTTGCTCCTAAATCATTGAAGTTGTACAGAATACATGTGCGGTCAAAAGGTGACCAAAATTGTATTATTTCGAGCCATAAAAAAATGCTACTTAAATGTTTGTATTAAAGTAATATTAAGCTATTAATCTAAATATTTTGGTCAGGGGCGTGCAGGTGGCGCAGTGGTTAGAGCGCACGACCCATGTACGGAGGCTTAGTCCTCGACTCGGGCGACCCGGGTTCGAATCCGGCTTGTGTCCTTTCCCGCATGTCTCTCTCCCTCTCTTATACCCCCTTTTCTGTCAGCCTACTGTCAGAAAAATGAGCCACTAGTGCCGTAAAAAGCTAAAAAAAAAATAAATAAATATTTTGGTCAGGTTAGTCTGGGTTATATCCAATGTTTAACAAAAGGAGTTGGATAAGAGTTTTAATAAAACCATTTCCAAAATCCAATTACAGGCGTCGTCTTTCACTAGTATTTGAACTCATTTGATATGTTTCATATTGAATCCATTTCTTCCTGTTAAAAGGGAGTTTTCCTCTCCACTGTCACCACATGCGTGCTTGGTGTTAGGAATTGCTTTTGAGTCAATGAGTCGATGCAAATACCTGGTTTTCCTTAGATAGAAAACGTTTAACCAATCTGACTGTATGAGCTGATTGAATTGTCTTTTTCAGAAGCAGAAAGTTAAGATTTATCCAGGTTTTTATCTCTTCAAGACAGGCCTGTAGTCTATGTAAAGGGCTAGTTTCATCGGGATTTATAGACAGATATGGCTGAGTATAATCACGATAACAGTGGAAATCAAGTCTATGCTTTTTATTAATTCTACCAATTGGTAGCATATATATAGTAAAGAGAATTGGTCCCAGCACTGATCCCTGTGGTACTCCACAGGTAACCCTAGAGCATGATGAAGATTTATAGTTGACATGAATAAATAGAATTTAAATAAAAAACAGATCAAATTAAATAACAAATTGATTAAAAATAGCACACGAATATGTTTATTCACGAGATATCTCTGAAAACAACATGACAGTGACAGATGTAAACGCATTGGATATGTCCGTATTTCAGCCATGGCTCTAGTGGGCGCCATCAGCCTCCAACTACGTTTGGTCTTCTTTGTCTTTTTAAAAGGCAGTAATGTCCAGTTAAAAATAATGTGATGTATGATCCGAAGATAGTGTGTCCATCGCAGTTTTGCGAAATATAAGAATTTCATTACAGCAGAAAAAAACATGTCGTCAAAGCCTAAAAACATGTTATTGAAAAGTTTTTTTGTTTTTTTTTCTCTTCTTTTTCCATTAAAGAAATATATTTTAGTAATTAAAATTTGCACAATTTGATGGTTAATGGAAACACAGCCTCTGTGGCTTAAAGTAGGAGTCTTGCAGCCCACAAGTGCTGAAATTCACCCACATTTGTCTGGTTTGTGGGAGTTAATGTCAAGCCCTAGTAGAAGCAATAAGATGTCATTGAAGGTCAGTTTTATTAGAATAAGGATGTTGTTAATAGGAAGCCTTTTTTCTGTCTTGTTAATAAATTCTAAATAAATTACACATTGCCGTGAATGTACTAGAAGTTACACTCTGAAAAGTAAAACATTAGTTTAAATTAATATGTCTGTTTAATAGAAGTTTACTGATATGTTGTATCTGTTAACTGAATTAATATCATGGGACATTTGATTAAAATAAAGAACTTTGTCTCACTCTTATCTTTTCTTTGTGCTCTTGTCCACTTATTCACCTTTAACAGTAGCAGCACCAGTGAATCTGCCAAAGTGAGTCCACTACTGTAACAAAAAGCAGGGTAAGAGGCACAAGGCTCCTCCCTGAGAGTTTGTGAAAACATTCCAGCAAAGTTAGAGCGGTCAAAGAATCGGAAACCCTCAGCTTGGCCTCTTTCTCTCTCTATCATTCTCACCTTTTTTTTGCACAATGCATCTACTATGGCACACACACAGTGTCTAAATAGAGCTCGGATGGTTTAGTAGTGGAACACGGCAAAGAAAGAAACCCGAGAAGTCCTCTTCAATCTATGAAGACAAAGAAACTCAGATGTCCTGTTGATCAGTTCATAATGAAGCCGATGTTCGTCCTCCTCGTTTCCTGTGCCTGGACTTTAATTGGAGCTCAGAATTACTACCAGGCACTGATGGATTATCTGGAGAACAGATTGTTGGCTATTGAGGTAAGAAACAAGCCCCATTTTTAAATGACTTTTGACAAATGACTCTCTTTAAGTGGCAGCACAGATTTCTCTGTAGTCATTAAAAAATTAGAGACACCAGTTGATAACCTTCTCTTCTTCCTTTTATTTGAATTTAATGTCCTAACTCATGCAAACCAATTAATGCAATCTCTGCCAGGCTCATCAACTTTTTTAGGGGCCTCGGGGGGGAATAACAGTTCGTGCATGCAGAGCGCTGCTTCTCATGCAACAAGCAGCTTCCGTCCAGCAGTGTTACAACAGCTTTCACGTCTTAGACAATGACACATCATAAATGAGTACAATGTTGACCTTTGCTGGTGTTGAATCAAACACCTCAGCAGTCTAATGGAGTCTGCTCTGCCAAGTTAAGATAAAGAGGCACAACGACTAACTGCCTCAGGGCAAGGATCCGGTTGCTAAGGGTTTAAAAGTGAGGTTATGCAGCAGCATGTCAGAAATAACAGCAGGCTCAATTTGTATGTAGGAAGACTTGGCGTATAAGCTGAATGTGATATAAAACACAGGAGGATTACATGTCAGCCTCTCTGGCAACCTATCGGCTCTCGCATTTTGAGGAAGCCTCTGGGGGAACACATCAAATATTCTTTATATTGCCAGACAAGATCTAAACTAAGAAAATCCAAGTTGCTCTAGCCTCATAACAGCCACCTAATTCGAAGTAACCCTTGCATATTTTGCATACCCAAATGGAAAAGCAAATAACTATGAAACCAAAAACCAAATTGAAGGCCAAATTACTTGTGTGATACATCATTTGAAAGCTATCACCTTCTAGTTTCTGAAAATATAAATGAGACTAGTCAGAGTTATGGGACTTTTCACTTCTGATGCCACCAGCGTCTCCAAACCTCCAAATGTACCAAATGCTTTTACTCCAGTGTTTGACCCATAAAATCACACTGAAGTACTTTGATGACAAAAACCATATATTTTTCACCTCAGGCATCTTAGAAATTATCAACCTCTGAACTAAAAAACATATTGGCGCTTTGTTATGATGCAGCCTCTAACAGTGCGCAAAAGTCCAGTTCCTTTCACTGGTAGGCATGCGTTAGATTACACCCATACTTTATTCAAATGAGCATTGCTTGGCCTATTTGGAAAGGTAATTTCATTGGCTACAACAGTAAACACCCACGTGGGCTCAACCAATAGTAGCGGGACTGCATGAGCAACAATATCTCATGACTCTGTGCGTTCTGGGATGACTGACAGGAGGCGCTCATTATGCTTCTTTTGTTTTTTTATGCAAACGATTGCAAAACACAAGCATACCAGAAAAGGCGGAAAGTATGTTTTCAAGCCCGGTTAGCCCTGGAGGTCGCCTTAGCTTTAAGAGCTATGAGATAAGAGCTCATGTAGAAGACAGCTGCCGTGTGCTTTGTAAAATGACGGGGAAACCTTTCCCAGCAGAGGGCGCTGTCGATGTAGGGGAACATCTTTTTGTTTAGTAAAGGAGAGCTAGAAGAAGTTTCTTTTTTGCCGTCAGAACTTGTTATAAGTTTTACCAGAAACTGTAGCTGTGTCTCATTTAGCTGGCTGCGTCCTTGGAAGGACGCATTTTAAGGCCGGTTACGTCATAACGCTGCG
>JAUZNJ010070608.1:0-19373 GCA_034780135.1 Jordanella pulchra
CGCTGGTTTTTAGTTGTAATAACTGAAGCTGCGCATTGACTCTAGTTCGCTCCTCTTTAGGTCCAAAGATAATAACTTCAGTTTTGTTTCTGTTCAGCTGAAGAAAGTTTTGGAAAGAAAGAAAGAAAGTTGGCGAGAAACTTGTAAGGTACTGGTGAAAAGCGGAGGTTACTCTTAGTTGTATGAAAAAAACAAAAGAGTAGAAGAGGAAGGGCTGCATCTTCTACTGCGGATGTCTTTATAAGTGACACAGAGGATGAAGATTTACCTTTAAGGCTCTAAAACATGATGTCTAGCCTTTACAGACGTTGAATTTTTATTGTCTGAGCAATAAATCCCCATGAAACTTAAAGCAAATTAGTTCAATAGGTGTTAAACTCATAAATTAAAATATTATAAATCAATGATTTTATTCTTATTAAAATAATATACTCTGCAATCCATGTTTACGTCTTTGCAGCTGAGTGTCTGCTGTTCTGTTTTACTCCCTCTAATTAATATATAAAGCCTCTGTGTTACTGCAGATAAAAGGTCACATGTAGTTTTATAATCGATTTCATAAATTCTGCTGGCTGCACCACACAATGCAATCTGAATTTTATATTAAATCCCTACTGCTGTGTCATCAGTCATTGAATATTATTCAATTTGTGCACAAGGGTCCAACATCCAGGAGACAAAAAAAAAACAGACCTGAGTCATTATTTTTTTTTAGCTGATGAAGTAAAAATGGATCAAGAAAAGGTTTAGAAACCAAAGTACTCCAACTGAGAGATGAGGCTTTTATTAATCTGCTTTAAATCGTTTGTGGCTTTTTTTTTTTTTTTGTTTTATTTTTATTCATATCCTTTTTGCAGGGAGGATATTTTTGATGCAAGAACAAGACAGTCATATGATAAAGTAGCAGCAAAGCAGAGCAGCATTTCAGAGACTGGTAAGGTTATTTGTGTAACACAAGGTATGATTTGTTGTAGCTAAAATAAATCTCTATTACTGCAATTTGTATTTTTCTTTATTTTGATGATTGTGTCCTACTTGCCTTTAGATTCTTTGTTAGTGTGAGCCAAGATGCATCAATCTATATTTTTTAATAGTCATTTCATGCTTTTTAAAAACATTTTTCTACCAGTGAGTGATTGTACCTTCTTTTCTTTTTGTTTTTTTTTTAAAGCTGTAAACGACTCTACTTTCACAGCGTTGCCTGTAAAAGGTACAAAGACGCCAAGTTCGACTCCTGTAACCAAAGTGATCAAACACCGTGATTCACAGCCAGATGGTCAAGAAGACAAAGAAAACAACAGTCCCCCAAAAGACAGAGCTAATGCTAAGCTAGTTCTGGTGACGTCTGGGTTGGGCTCCAATGAGCAGGTGGCTCTTGATGCTTTCAGTCAACTCAGGCATTTATCGATATAAAAGAATAAAGAATACACAATCTGATGTGATATTTATGTTTTAAGATAATGGTGAAAAAGTTTGCCAAGAGGGTCGGAGGTCACGTCCTTCCACAGGTTACGCCAGAGGTCACCCATGTTATAATGCGCACAGGTGAGTGTGCCCTTTAGGTTAGCATTATGTTTCTTTATTTTATGACACCTTCATTTGACCAGGAAGGTTCCCATTGATGGAACCTTCCTTTTATGTTTATTGTTACACAAAAATAAGCTGGAAAAAGTCCTGGATTTGCTTTATTCAATACAATAATACATTATTAATTCAAAAGGAAATTGTATGTAAAAATGTACCAATAGTGGAGCCTGTAAGTCATCAAAGAAAGACCTCTAAGAAAGAGCGAAGGGCCACATTTTTGCAGCTTTTATATTAATCTTAGAGCAGAATAATAAACGGTGTCACCATAATCTAACATAAAACTGACTGCAGCAAAGTGCTTCTTTTCATAAAAAAAACTCTTTATCACAAAAAAAGAAATAGAAATACAGTTTGAGTTTCAACTTTTTTAAAAATTGAAGCACATATGCTTTAAAAGTGAGAGAATCTTCATTATTTATAGGAACTGATTGTCTCCTCGTTCCATCCAAAGTAGTTGGAATCATATGTGGTGTAAAAAGTTGCTAAATATCACAAGAGAGAAACATTCACCAATGTGTACATTAATACACAAGATCTACAAGAGGAATTTGAATTAAATCTCTAAAATAAACCAGTTTTATCCCTGGAAATCAATACTCTGCTCTTAAAGTTTAAGACAACAAACTACGTTTGATACCAATTATATTAAAATAAATGGAGTCTCTCTGAAGAAATCATTCAAAAACTCTGACGCTTAATGTTGACGACCCAGCAATCCTCTCCTCGCTCAGAAAAAGGAAACATTTAGCTGTACATTTTTGATTTACTTTTTTACTCGCCAAAAATGTAGAGCCGACTCTCAAACCTTGAGAGAGTCGGAGTCGATGCTGGAACCTGAATGCTAACCAGTCTTGTATCATTTGGTCCTGTAATTAAAAAACAACCAGTTTGGGAATCATTTTGTGCAGTTTAAACTAGGATACCAAATACCCCCAAAATGTAAGGATTTTTCTTTGCCACCTCTACAAAACTGAAGAAGAAAATTGCATCTTTGTAAGGTGTCATTGATTCCTTGTGTTTGTTTTGAAAAGACATGTTGTGGAAAAGATTACCGGTACTTTTAATCCTAAGTCTAGAGGCAACATCTTATAAAATCAGAGGAAATGAACTACCTACCGCCAGCGAAGGACAAACGGACCAAAGAGTCTGATAATATGCTATGCTAGGAGTGACATCGACCAGAGAGCCCCATGTTTGGTTCAGTGTTTTTCTAAATGTTTAAGCCTCTTGTGAATAAAAAATTAAATTAAATAAAGGCTAAATTATGAAATAAAAGACATAATTAATTCAATTCAATCAAATTATACTTTATTGATCCCCAAAGGAAAATTCAGTTTAGGTACATCCTAATTATGAAGCATGTTATGAATTCTGTTAGACGTAACAATGAATTAGTCAGAAATAAAAATCTAACCATATTGTCTCAAAGTGTTCAGATATGAACCACTAGTTTGATTGATTGTGTTTTTTTTTTTTTTGTATTTTTTATTCTTTTCTCTCTGACAGATGAGCAGCTGGTCTGTGAGCGCACTCTGAAATACTTCCTGGGAATCGCGGGCAGAAAGTGGGTGGTCAGCTTCCGCTGTAAGTCGGACTTTACTGTTGGAGAACAACTGATCTGATAAAAGTGGATTAATGAAGTCACTGCACGGACAGTCATTGTTCTTCATTAACTGCATGTTTTGGTGCATATTTCCTGCAGGGATTTCTGAATGTTTCAAAGAAAAGAAGCTGTTGGAAGAGGTAGGATTTAATGTGTGTCTCTTAAATGAATGCATCTCAGCTCCATTCATGTACAAGTCTGTGTTGAATTAGGGCTCTGTGATGAATCTCCTGTTGGGGTTTGCAGTGATAGCACATAAATTATTTAGCTTCCGTTTATTTTTGGTTTTTCTTTTTGTGCACCTATGTAATCTTTCTGTCAGGCTTTGTTTAGCTTTTCCCCTCAATTTGAAACCATTTTCATACATCAAATTCAATGTGGGGGGAAAAAAATCTCTATGTTATGAGATGGAAACTGCCAAAATGAAGAATGGGGGGGTGATTGTGTACAGATATGGTAACGGTAAGATAACAGAATAATTTCTTTACTTTTTTTTATTTTGTGTCAAACAGATTAAATGCTTTACTTCTTTACTGGGTAACATTTTTTTTTTTTTTTAGTTTTCAGACTGTGGTTTATGTCCACGGTTTAAAGTTCTTTGGCTTCTTTACAGAGTTCATTTGAAGTGAGAGGCGATGTGGTGAACGGACCCAACCACCAGGGGCCCTTGAGAGCCCGTACCACAGAGGACAGCGACGTGAGTGACTGGATAATACTTTTCATTTTTGAAACTTTTCCTTTGTTTTATTAAACTACATTAAAAACCACCTTCAGTTTACTCATCTTTATAGTTTTTATATCGAGTTTAAATCTTAAAGAAACACCTTTGATTGTTTGTTGGGTTTGTTTGATAAAAGTTGCAGTCATAAGGCCTATGATAGGAAGCAGTAGTTTATCAAGGTGACTTGGGGTTCAGTATTACTTTTTTTCACAAAACTCCTTTATCTCTTATCTAGGACTGTCACCATGGTAACCTATGTTATAAAACTATCACACTAGTGAGGCTTGCATTACTGTATTATTTCTTTTTTTCCCCTATTTTAAAATTTGTAATTGATGCTCTTATTTGAACTCCCATCTTTTCTCTCTGAAAGCGAACATTTCTAAAACCGCAAAGTCTGGTTTTCAATCGCTGAAGATCTCTCATGGTGGATGGACCTCTCAGTAAAACAACCCAAAGAATTTGTTCACATTTATCATTTTCCGCAGTATGAGCCATTGTTTGGAAAAAAACTAAATAAATAAACTGCGGTAAAAGAAAAAATATTCAACATAAATACAAGGAAAAAAAACTCTTATGATCAGACTTGATTTATATGATTTATCAAAGCTTTGAATCAACCTTTTCAAAATAAATTCGAGGCAGAGTCTATAAAAAAAAATGTGCAACCTCTTTTCTTTAAACACCATGAAAGCAGCAAAGTCTTGATAAAAGTTTGAAGTTTAAAATTGTTATTGAAACGTTGAACACTATTAATCACTAGTTATGAAGCTTTCATTTCATTTTACTGGCTAAAATAAAATTGCTGCATTTTAACTAACCCGGAATTAAACCTCAGTATTTTCATTTGATGACGTTTGGAGGAAGAAATGACAAATGGTATAAAATTAGGCCAATGCTTTAGATGCATATGTCCCTTATGTGAGGAAAAAAACAAGAAGAAACTATAAAAATTAATTTGGAAAATACTGGTTGTTAATACCATCTATGAAATTATATATATTTTTAACTATTTTAGCAAAATTTCCTTTGTTTTTTTTACATCTCTGGTAGAAACCAGCAAATGTGTAATAAAATGTTCAGACTGTTCTGTTTGTAAGTTTGTTTGGCTTAATATGAGGCTGATTTATGTAGGAACATGAATGTAGTTTAATGTAGCTTATTTAAAACTACACGTGTCAAATCCTCGCTCTCTTGTTTACACACGTTATTAGGAATACTGTGCTCAAGTCTCATTTTCTGTCATTTTTCCTTGTTTAAAAATTCATGCTTCCGTCTGCCTGTCAGTTTGCTGTTGCATCAACTAAATATCCCCACTGAGGGACAATAAAGAATCGTTTTATTTCTAAAAGCTGCTTCAGCTCCCTACATCACACAAAAACAAGACAATTTATCACACCTTCACAGTTGCAGTGTTGAAATCGTCTCTCAAAAGGTCAAACTCAACAAATACTTCACTGTGATTTTTAGTGAGCAGCTATGAAGTGATTCTGGAGACATTCACCCACTGTCACTAGAACCGTTGATTGGATGATTATGTCGCTCTCACTGTGTTGGAAACCGCTTATTACAGCCTCAACATGTCATCCTAAGTTAGCTTTTAACGTTAACCACAAATTTTCTCTGTTTGAAGCAAACCCCTGCAGTGGAAAAAAGCATGGAAAAAAGCATGGAAAAAACAAAACAAACCTGCTTTGTTTTTACATTGTTTAATTTTCTTATTTTATTCATATTTTTAAGAGCTTCTTCTTAATACTGAAATGTGTGCAAAGATTTGGCTTTTGCTTCACGTTTGGTTTGTTTAGAAGAAAGAAACCGAGATGTTCTTGCATATAAAAACCACAGAATGAGGTTTATGTTGATTTCTGTGCTGTTTAGATGAACAAACTTCTTCACAGGCATAGATTGTCTGTGTGACGACCAGATATTGATTATAATCAGTCCTATTTAGCAAATCAGAATATATATTTTAATGATTCTTTTTTGTCAGACATTTAAAATTAACCTTGAAGCAGGTGTTAAAAACGTTTCTACATTTGAAGGTGTTTTCTTCAGCTTCCATTCATCCTCCATCATCTCTCTCTCTGTACCAGCGTCCAACAAGGCTGCGTGTTTGGGTCCCTTCTTTACTCCTCATGCAGCAGGGTATCTTCTACATCTATAATTGTCCCCCTGTGGGGAACTACTCATAGAAATAGGTTGGACTGATTCTGTAATCTATTGATCAATCATATATTTTGATTAATATTGATATTTGTTTAGATGTTGCTTCTTAACTTTACCTGCTATCATGGCAAAGAAACAACATAACTGCTTCAAAAACTCAGAACTGGACTCAGCTGGGGAGATGGAAACCTTTCTGTGATATTTATATACAAGTTAGTATTTCAACCCTTATTTATATTTTAATAATGACCTTTAAAATCCTGTTAGCACTTGAATTTTTTTTTTTGATAATGCAAAGGAAGTACAAATAACATTAATCACACATATTACTCCTGCAGTCCTGTTTCACACCTTTTTAATTTGCATTCTGGCAACTAAAACATGGAAGTAATGGAGAGTGGACTTTTTTGTGTGTTAGGCATGTTAAAATACACTTGTGTGCATGAAAAGAATGAGAGCTTGCTATGCAATGAAATAAGTATGGTAATTTACTCATGATGTGAAAAGTTATTAACCGTTATACTAAATAAACAGGAGATTTTAAAAACTACTGGAGCTGATTCAGTTCTGATTGTAATGTAAACTAAGAAACCTGTTTAAATGTGATCGGATAGGTTTGGATTGTCTGGTAACTGGACTATAAACTCCCACTTTCCCTTTTTAATAAAACAAAAAAAAAGTGTTGCGCTTTTTAAACCTTAAAGTTAATTTACGTTTCTGGAAAACTTTAATTTAAATTTAAAACTAATCAAATCTGAAACAGGTTTAACCTGTTTGTTCTTTTAAGGAGTCACAAACAAGAATCCACTTCTATTTGTTTTAAAATCCCCACTTCTTAAACAAATTGCGATTTAAAAAATATATATATATATATTTTCCAAATAATTTGCTCAGTCACATTACTTGCAGCCCTCCTACAATAAACCAATCAACAATAAATCTCTGGTTCTGGTTCTGTCTGCAGAGAATTATTTTCTTGCAAAACTGATTTTTAAAATGAAATATTAAAACCTCCCCCTCAGCAGTGTTTTTGTGTTTGTGACCTTTTTATCTTTTTGCTCCCACAAGCAGCTAATTGTCATTTTAATGATGCATAATTACATGTCTCAGAGTTTATATGATGTTGTAAATTGTATTTAACTCTGAAAATATTCCAGATTCCAAGGCAAAAAAACTGATGGGAGCAAAAACTGAATCAGAGCCAAGAACTATTGGCTCCTCTATGAGAGGATGGAAAGCAAGGGAGGCTTTTTTGTCATTTTATTAATAAGAGAGACACTTATAAATACCTCTCACATCTCCTACCAGCCGTATCCATCTTGGAGAGCTGGACTCCAAAAGCACTCCTATTAAGATGCACTTCAACATCAAATTGTAGAAGCGCTGTGAGCCAAAAACAAAGCTGTGTTCAGAGATGAACTACAGTAACCTCATCCCTTCCTTTCCACCGTATATCAACTCTCCTTGCCCTCCACTTTGTTCACCTCTATGCCAAACATTATTTTCTGCTTTGCTTCATTCTATCAGATCCTCCACCTTCTTTTACACCTTAGATTATTAGACGTGGTCGACAGACCTCATTATGTCAACAACAATCGTTAGAGGCTAAAGCCTTCAGTATATTTTCTGTTAAAGAGCTCCCTTTGACCACAAGGAAACTTCTGAACGCTGAAGTCGATCAAATATCTCCATCACAAGCGGCGCTTGTTTCATCCTGTTGCGCCAGCCGCTTCACTCACACCCTGTTGTGAAGAATCTAATTGTATTTTTCCTCTGTGTATAAAGTCAGCGGGGCCCGCTCTGCTGCCACTGAGGGGGAAAATTAGAAATGGCTCTGATGTCATGTTGATCATATTCGTCTCTTTGAAATACCTCCCCTGATCGAATTAACTTGTAAATTCAGGCTTATATAAGCGACTCAAATCAAGCAGCGGAACTTTGAAAGTTTCTGACGCGTCAAGCTTCTCATTTGCGTCTGCAAACGAGATACGGATATAAAAAGTATTCACAGCCCCTGCATTGTTTTAAGTAGTACTGTACAATCAAGGCCTCTATGTGTTTTCATTTTGGCTTTTGTTTGTAATATACTCTCACAAAGTTGCACAGAAATCCAAAGTTTGTTTGCAGTTTAGTGTATGGCTCCACCAGCTTTTAAAATGTAGAGACCATAAATATTTGCCCAATCAACTCGGCAGAACAGCTCAATTGAAAATGAAATGTCGACTGAATAGAAATGCCTTTTATTATCTGACCTTTGGGAAATTCAGGTGTACAAGTCGCGAAACAAACAAAAGCGTAGAGGTAGACAAAAGACTAAAAGCTAAAGATTCAAGGAAATTTGTCCAAATGAAAACGTAGTGAAATTTTATGAATGCAGACTGAATGTGCTGAAAGAAATTTGCACATTAAGACACATTAAAAAAAAATGCAGTTAAACAAAACTGAGAGAAATTCTTAAAAGAAAGATTTGAGCGCAAGTGGAAGATGGAAGAAATATCAAAACATCATAACGACCCTTTTTCTTTTTAGCCTTTTTCTTGTGGATTTAATGCAGCCGAACTCTTTTCCTGATTTCAATCATGTCCAGATTTTTTTCAGTTCATCACCAAAATGTAATCTTTTGTCAATGGTTATAATGCGCCCCTTCTGTGAAAATTTGAGCAAAATCCACCCGATACTTTTCAAGTTATTTTGAAAACAGACAATCGAGCTGCTTGGCGGAGGTCTGCGCTCTCCAAGTGCTTTTCTACTTATCTTGTGTTTTTGCTGTTTCATTTTGCAAAAGATTAAATATTATCTCTTAATAAAAATGCTGGAGATACTCAGAAAATTGTTCTTTAAAGATCAGGAAGTGAAGTACGTTTTTAAGATTTATGTAATACATTCTTTAATAATACACTGTAACCAAGAACGGACTCATCCAACAATAACCGGAATAAAGTTCAGCGAGATGTTCTGAAGTTTGAGATATTATTTTAAAACCTGTAGATGCTGCTGTGTTCCCTTCCTTCGCTCTGTTTGTTCCCTAATGTTCTGTAACAAACCCCTGTTAGCAAAGCCATTGTCTAAATTAAATATCATTAACAACAAAAACGAAGTGGTAAGAACACAGAGCTGTAACACTTTCTCCTTCTGCTGTTTATCTTTCTAATACTTGGTGAATGAGGCGTTAATGTGAGTTCAGTGGCTTCACCGATGCTAGTTTTTATTACCATAGAACATAGCGTCCCTGGTCTCAGGCTTGTGGTTTTCACTGTGATTTTATCTTTGCCTCATCCCTGAATTTACAATGTTACCATGGGAGAGACGGTTTAAAAAAAAAAGGTGTAGAGGCTTCATTTTAAACCTTGAACGAGGGGTTTCGGCTTTTAATTTGCAAGAGAGGCTCAGAAGTGTTTTACCCTGTGCTGTTGTAACCCTTCACACAGGTGAAGAGTTCAAAACCCCACTCTGTGATGGTAATGGAAGTAAGGACTGCTTTCACACGCCATCGCTGAATGGTGTCTGAAGGTTAAAATTACTCTACTTATGTCCCTGACTATAGGATGTTTGACAGCTTTTGCCAACATTTCTGCACTTTCTTACTGTATTTTTTTTTCCTGTCTTCAGCTGCTCATGAAGGGATACAAGATCTGCCTCAAGGGACCTTTTACAGACATGTCCACAGGTAAACGCCATCATTTAGTCGTTGATGTCAGTTTGAAATGATGAAAACACGCTTTCTATATGTTTGCATGTTCTGTGTAATCTAAGATTGATAATATGCTTTGAACTTGGCTAAATCGTCTATTAGCATAAATGTTTGGTACCTGAGAGAACGCTTTGATTTGGACCAGTCACCACTGCTGAATAATCCATACATATATTGATTCAGGAGTCCTTCTTGTCATCCATCCTTCCTTTTGTTTGTCCTTGCTGTTCGCCCATCCTTTTCACTCCTTCCTCTGATTGCTCCATTTGTCTTACATATTTTTTAAACTTATTCCTTAAACTGAAGACTGCATAAAAAGCTTTTAAAGCATTGAACTAAAGTATGTAAAAATGAAATTGGACATAAGTGTGAATTGATTTAGAAGAATCAGTTCCAGCTTTTAATCAGCTTTGTTTCTTCTTTATTATCCCTGTTCTTCAAACAGAAGTTAAATCCAGCATATCTTACCTAATTAAACATGATGATCAACATCTTTATGCAGACTTTCAAACATATTATTTTTTTTTTTACGTTTTACGTTCCATGGATGGTTTTCTCTTTTTTGCTTTAAGGGTTTAGTCCCACAAATTTGAACTACCACAGGTTGGACACCTTCACAACTTTTACTCTGCTCCATCTTATCCTCTGTGTCTAATTCTTGGGTTCTTCAATGAAAGGCGTGAAAATACCTGAGTGGGCATCAGAAAATGTGACAAGACATCGTAGTTCTTATAAAATCTGTTCTGATGATCTTGTTGGATGCAACATTATTTTCAGAGATTTCAAAACTGTCATCCTTGCATGTTTTCAACAAGGCCTGGGATTTCTTCCTTAATTTCTCCTTTTATAACCCAGTTAATTCATCAAAATTATTAGTTTCTTTGACCTGCAGGATTCAAACTGACCCCCAATGTGCTGCTGAGAGGGAGAAATAAAACGGAAGTAAAAAAAAAAAGAAAAAAGTTTTTATTTATTGCTTTTGCAGCAGATTTGAACAACGGATAGTGAATCCAGGATGTGGGCAGACTGAATGCAGGCTTGTTTTTGTCAGTTGTTGTCATATTTCCCAGTGTTAACCTTTGTTAGCTGCTTGATATCTAGGCTCTTAAAGTGAAAACATGGACTTTAACCAAGT
This sequence comes from Jordanella pulchra, assembly GCA_034780135.1. Taxonomy (NCBI): domain Eukaryota; kingdom Metazoa; phylum Chordata; class Actinopteri; order Cyprinodontiformes; family Cyprinodontidae; genus Jordanella; species Jordanella pulchra. The sequence continues at coordinate 10,904 of JAUZNJ010070608.1, forward strand.
TTTTAAATTATTAATGAGCTCAAATACAAAAGTTGAGGAGATAATATATATTTTCACTTTAGTCGTTTTATGTAACTGAATAGTAACTTAATAACATTTTAACAGCTTGAATTTTTTTTAATAGAATTCAGTATGATAGATTGACTGACACAAAGTAAAACATCATTTTTAATGTTACAGGACTTTGTAGGAGCAAACATCCATAAAGTTTGGAGTAGAAATTGTATCCAGATTCTCACTGGATAAACATTTTCTCACTATCTTTATCTGTAAGTCTTTATGCTATCACTCATCTAGAGGGCTACATTTTTGCTGAGTGTTTTTGGTGAAATAGCTCAAAGTTTATTGACAGTGTCTGTAAACCTCATTATTCAAGTCCTGCTACAGATTCTCCATTAGAATAGGTCTGGACTTTGACTGGACCATTTTATTTCATGGTTCTGTTTTGTTCTCAACTGATCCACAGTAGCTTTGGCTCCATGTTTAGGTTCTGTTTCCTCTGGGAAGGTGAACCTCTGCCTCTAACAGGTCTTCTTCTAGGATTGCTGTCTATATGGCCCCATCCATCCTTTCTCCGTCCCCCGTTGAAGAAAAGCCCACAACAGGATGATGTGTTCAGGGCTTTTTGTCATCTTCCACTCATGCTCCTTTGCATGTAGAGCAGAGGTCATATTATGCTAATTACCTTCCTCCACACACTGCCCCCTACATGACTGGTGGAAAACTGCAAACACAACTTCTTATGGATTTCTCTTGAGGTGAAATTATACCGGATTAAAGTTGGTCTGGCCTTTTTTAGGGTATAAATACTCCTCAAAGGCACACCTCTCATTTCATATTTGATCTGTAAAAAAAATAATTATAATAAAAAATAACTTCATTATACACAAAACCTTTTGATAAGACGTGGTCAAGTCTCAGTGGGACACGTTGATTGAGCCCAACTGAAAGGTTTTTCCTCTTTGGTTTCCTTCCTCCTGCGTCTGTTAAAATGCTCCAACAGCAGCGTCCTGCTGCTCTCTGGATCGATGAAGCTTTGCTAATGGGGTGACATCTGCTAGCTTGCATGAGCAACTTAAAAACTTCCTTAAACACTTCAACACAAACATGGAATCTATTTTATCCAGCTCAACTGGATCTCATGAACCATACAGATTATGCAGTAATAATCTAAAATAATGGACTTCCTAAGCCTGGCTATGAAGGTGTTTACAAATAGCCTGACCTTTTCATGTGTCTGATTAAAAGAAGTGTTTTATTAATAGTTTCTTTTTGTTCCTGCTGTGTTGAAATAATTTAAACATTATGTACCGTTGCCCTTCTTGATTAAAAAAAAATAAATAAAGCACAATTTTTCATGTTTCTGTTTGATTAGATGAGATGGAGTGGATGGTTGAGTTGTGTGGGGCTACTGTTGTTAAAGATCCACTTCTACTTGATGGCAAACAGGTAAGAGGATCAGTCTACCTGCTTTAATATAATTACAATTTAGTTGATCTATCTTTTTAACATTAGGTGTGGTTTTTAATCTCTACAATACGTACAAATTTTCTTTTGAGTACATCCATGTTTACATTTCCAGCATTCTGATAAACTATGATGTATGCCATGGCTTCAAAACATTGTTTTGACTTCGTTTTGTTTGTTTGTTAAAGGTTCATTGGTGCCGCTTTCATTCAGGATTGCAACTTCATTTATATCTTCTAAAGAAAGTCTAATTAATAATAAATGAGACATTAATCCTGCAGTTCCATCTCATTAATTAATAAGCTGTTAACTAATGCCTCAAGCTGATGTCCTACACAGCAACCATTCCTGTTAAGGATTTTTTTTTTTAAAGCCTTGAAATAAATTCAGTTCTTATGGTGGTAGTGTCATAAATCCAACTTTTATCCATTTATTCTGTAGAGATTAGAATCTTATTTTGAGAAGCAATGTTTTTATTCATTGTTTTTTTATCTGCATTGCTTTCCTTGTAAGAAAATATTTCACTGAAGCAATCTCTTATTTTATATCATTTCTAGCTTGCTTTTTTAGCTTAGTGAAGGGTAACCAATTCAAGTCCCCAAGCACTTCTATCCTGCAGCTTTTAGTTGCATCCGTTGATCTGCACAGCTCTGGGGAAAAGTCATTTCTTTGGTGTAGGCGTCTCAGAGCAGGAGTGCATCTAAAGGTTGACAGGTCGTAGCTTTTGAAGACTTCCGAGTCCTGACCGGACTCGTGTTGGGAGCTAAAGATTAGGGTAATGAAATGGGAGCCTTTCCTCCTTGGCAGGACAATTTACCACCTAATGCCAAGGAAGAATCTTTAACTAAATGTCCATAAATGTATTCTTTTGTATTATGACATTCTTTGTATTCTCAGTTGTTGTTCTTTTTTTCTATGTTAAATTAGTGATTTGTGATACCTGACTCTAGTATTTAGTAGGATTTGTATTTTATATGTTTTTTTTCTTTTCAGAAAGTTAATTTACAATAGAAGCTTTGTTCTTAAACAGTCATTGTTAAATCAGCTGGTTAAGGTCAGCCTTTGGGAATCTGGGAATTTCTTTGAATGACAGGAATAGCTTATTCACCCCATTAATTAGTCATTCACCACTTTATACATCTGCTTAAAGAAAATGAAATTACATCTGTGAAAATATTCGCAATCTCTCACTTTAAATGAATCTGACTATTACGGCTGAAATTTTGTTTAATTTCTTTGTTTTTAACCAATATTGTGATTTTATTCTGAATTTCTTTGGCACACAAACGTATAGATGTTTTATTCTGGGGTTTCTTTGCTTTCATGCCCTTAAAAGCTTGCAATAATTGTAATGATTATTTCATCATATTTTGAGGCAGTTTACTCATGTTTTACATGTTTATTTACATAAAACTTAGTGGAAAAGAAGCATGTTTCTCATATCCAGACATCAATATTGGAAAGACGATAATAGAGGGCAGATGTGCTCCTCTTCATCAGTCAGTAAATAGCCATAAGAAGCTAAGCTAAATTTGCTGAAACTGATTCAAACATTTCTGACAAAAAAAGTTTACACATCTTTACCGTGGCTACCAATAGTTGTGAAACTTTCTCCAGTTAGATGAGTCGGCAATTACTTTGAGAATCCAGTGTTTGTTACACTTCTAACACATCTGTTTTATTTAATTTGTCACACAGAAATCCCACCAGATCATCATTGTTCAGCCCAGAGCAGATTCATCATCCTCTCTGTACACCAGTAAGTCTTCTCCGAAAAAAACAAAAAGCAATCACCTTTAGCTTCTTAAGCAGGACTCAAATGAAACACGCTTTATACCCAATCAGGTCATCACACATTTACCCATAACACCGAAACATTGCTGACATTTAAAGAAGGTTCATCCAGAGGTTAGGTGAAGATGCTTCTGCAATATTGGATAAACTTGGTCTCCAGCAGGCAAAACATCAACAACTTTTAGTTTTTTTTATTGTATGAAGAGAATTTCAATCACCTCAGTCCAGCTCTCTCTAATATCTGTAATAGATTTTAAATAACAAAGTGGTACCCTGTTCGTTTTATGAAGCAGTAAAACTAAATCCTAATCTTAAAGGATTTTATGGGAATCTGTTTTACAGTCAGACATTACATTGCAATCTAATAAAAACAGTCCCCATAGAAAGACTTTCTGTTGTTGCTTGATTATTTTCGCTGCTTTTACTCTTTTATTCAACCATTATTTGGTAACATTATACTCTTCCATCTAGTTTAGAGGAATTTTTGTTTCATTTCCACATGTCACTGTTATGAATATGAAGATATGGGTGAAAAAAAACACACAAAAAAAAGCGTGTTGCAGACCAAGAATATTTTCAGCATTAACAAGTCCCCCTCTGTGTGGAGAACGCTGGTAAACCAAGAGTAGAACAAGCAAACAGATCAAGAATAAAGCGATGAAGTTTTTAAAACATGGTTCAGTATTAGAAAAGATTTTAAACTTTGTAGGTCTCGCACTGAACTGTTTAATCATTTAAACTAGTTATGGCTTTCCACCTGAACTAATGAACCAGGCAAATAAAGCATTTATAAAAGAAGCTGGGGTCCATTGTAGCACTGGAGGAGCTGCAGAGATCCACAGCTTAGGTGGGAGAGTCTTTTGACTGAATATCTGTTTTTAAAATAAGTATGTAGAATAAGGTCCACTGAAATCTCACTAATGTCAATTTTAGTTAACTGTTGCATACCCATTAGGTGGAAGAAAACTTTTGCACGATAGAGCACCTCAGTACTACTAAACTGAAGCTCTTATCCAAAACCACCACAGAAAGAAAAGACGTTATGCCATCAATCAGTTTATAATTAATATAGGAATTAGTCAGCATACGATATCAAATGTCATTATGGCCGATTACCAATATTTACACGTATTTTAAGTATTTCATTACTCTTTAGGAAACCAAAAAAACACATGACCAATCTTCTCCCCCTCAAAAAACTAAAATAGCCACCAGGTACTGTTACATTTAAAAAATGACCATTGTTAGTCGATATGAATGTTAATGCAGAGATATCCTGCATCTTTGATCAAATCCAAGCCTTCTGATTCTTAACCATGTACCTTAAAGATAACTAACATAATAATAACTGCAGGTGAAAACACAACATATCCAAACTACATCCAGTTCTAGATCCATCTGGTTCTGATGAGTAACTGGAACCAGTGTGAACTCTCTCCCATGGCCTACACTAATCAGTCATGGTGGATTTTTAGTTGACATGTCTGATGCATCTTGCCATAAAGATACAGAACTTTTATAATTCAATGCTGATAAGCAGCAATGAGGGATCTCTGCTGGTTTTTAATTAGATCATTACTTGTAAAAAATTCTGCATCAGGGAACAACGTTTAGGTTTAAGTTTATTACATCTGTCAGCGAGCTAACGATCTAAAATATGCCTCCTGTTTTTGGCTGACATCACAAGTTAAAAATGTTTTCAGGTAACTCGGCACCTTCCTCAGCCACTGCATTAAAGTGCCATGCCTATGGCCAAGAGAGAGTGGAAATAAGTCTGCAGGTACCGGGCGTAGAGCGGTCTTACACTGAAATGGCAGGTGCTGCAATTCGAAATGAGCTCCGTTTGAGAAAAAGAGGAAGGAGAGCGACCTACAATGAAAGCAAATGTGAAGGCATCCAGGGAGCAGAGATATGGCCGAGAGAAAAATGTCAGATTGTAGGGAGAGGAATGTCAAAGCAAGTGTGCCACTTAAGAGAGAGGCTGCCACAGCACAGAGAAAGCTGACTGCTTGAAATGGAGGAGAGCAGAGCAGCCCCTCCTCTCGGCATCCTAATTTACACTAGGCTACTACATATTTAATGCTGTGTGCCCTCCACCATGTCCTCTGGCACTGATAGTCCAGGTAATTGAACAGACTCTGTAAATCCCCCCCAACCCCCCATTCCCTCTTTCTTCACAAATTGAAATCATCATCAAGTCAGTCAGTCTATCATTATTTGGATTTTAAAAATATCCAGAAAACATTGATTAAAAAGAGATATTACCGATGCGGCTAAAATACCTTAAATACCAATGTGGCCATGAGGTATCTACTATCAGAAATCCAGTTCTGGGGAAAAAAGGTTTTTAAATGAATTTTAGACTGATATCCAAGATGTTTGGTTGTGAAATGCATTAACTTGGTCCGATCCATCTAATCCACATTCATGTTTGGAAGATTAAAAGTATTTATGAATTAAGGTTCTATTATCGCAATTGATTAAAAGTTAAAATGCAAGTCATATTTCACCATCAGATTTTGCATATAGTTTTAAACATTGGGACAGTTGGTGGCGTTGTGGCCGTACAGCAAGAAGGTCATGCATTATAATCCTAGCAAACTCCTTTTAGCACAAGCTGGAATACATCAGGGGTGTAAATCACCTGCTTTATCACAATATATGTAGTGAAACTGAACCAAACTGATAAGAAATCACAAAAAATAATTCAAACATCTATTCAATTTCTTGTTATGAAGCAACCTTTGTACTTGGAGCACCTGCTGCTCTCCTACCCTCCTGTATAACTCGTTCATAATTGGCATCTCAAGGCAGTCCCTCTGAGTAACATTTGCTAAACTCTACTGGAGAAAGACCTCCCAGTTCATTTATGCTCTTGCGTTCGGCATATTTTCTACCAAGACGTCATGATACCTGATTGAATAACACCCAGCCTTCCAGGTGCTATTGGTCAGAGGCAAAGCGGCTCCAGAGCATTACTCAGTCATAACCATGCTTCCCTGTACACAGGCTGTTCTTTTCAGAATATGTTTATGTCCTGCAACTTCAAGATTAATCCGTTCAAGTGGCTAAGCTACATCATGTGTTAGAAGTTATATTCTGAAATTCTATACATTCTAGACTTGTGCTGTTTAAGGTGGCTTCATGTTGTAGTTGCTCTGCTAGCTTGACTCTAATATTCCCTCTTTACAAGAACTTTAGTTTCTCATTTTATGGATTGGAGTTTTTTCTGACATTTTTTGCTTCTAGTGTGAAACCGGAAGGATTCACTGATATTTTTTCCTTTTTGTATACTTATGATGTGTAACCACAGCAACCATATCAATGTTGATTTATTTATTGATTTTTATATACGCTTGGGAGCATCAATTAAGATTTTTAAAGTACATCAACTACTTCTGCAAGTAATTGTATTATCTAGCCGAGTTAAAACGGGGAAATCGCAGGTGCAGAGTAGGAGAAAAGAGAGGAAGAAGAAATTCAAGCCATCTCTTCCATTAATCATGATGGGCAATTTGAGATCTTTAAGAAACAAGTTGGAAGAACTGCAAGCCCTTGAATATCGACAATACATCTTTGTGTTTTACTGAAATATAGCCGCAGGATTATATCTGGGACTCTAGCATCTCGCTGCCAGGCTTCCCGAACATACGAGCAAGCAGAGATTGGTGTCATCTAGAATAAAGACAATCACATGCATCACAGTCATCGACTATCTGAAAAACAGAAAACAGTTAGACTGAAGGGTCAACCGTCTGTTCAAATAGTCAGCAGCACAGAAGCAATAATAAATAATCTTAGGTGCATTTTGCAGGCATATTAAAACTATAATAATTGAAATATCTGTTTAGATTTATGACTTCAACAACTCTGCTACTCGCATCCTGCCCTGTTTGTCTTCATTATCATTTTCTTTTTTCTCTTTTGTGTGGTTCAGATAATAGATCAGGGATCTACCACTGTTTGTAGAAATATTCATACTGTTGGGAATAATCTCAGATGAAAGATGGAGTAGTTGTTAGTCTCTGCGAGTAACTAAAGCTCACTCTGGGGTTTGTAGGCAGGGGCCTGATGTGGTTTATCGGTAGCAATTTAATCAGTAAACCACATCATAGGTCCCAGTGGAGATACAGTGTGGTTTAACAGACAGCTTTTCATGTTTATTTAATGAAAATGAGGAAGAAAAGCTTCTTGGATTATACCCTGGTAAATTGAACCGTTACAGATAAACTACCTGTGGTTCTCGTCTTTGTTTACAAGCTCTCTGCTCAACAGGTCTGTCCAGGAATGCCACAGTTGTGACCCGTGGTTGGCTGCTGGATACGGTAGCAACATACACACTGCAGAACTACAGCAAATACACTGTGTGAGGGACAAGACGCACCGTCTCCATGCTAGTTGTACATTTTTGTTTTTAGTCTCCAGTTTTGTAACTTAACTCATTATCTGCCTGTTTTGTGTAAAATGTTTCCAAAATAAGATGTATATAAAGTGATATGAAAAGCAGATCCTTGTGTTGAGTTTTTTTCATGTTTGCTCAAAGTAGGTATTGTCTTATGTTGTTTCACATGATGTTTCCAGAACAGGGGTTTAAATTAGACATTTTACTTCAATTATAAATCAACTTTTAAAGAAGGATAAAATGACATCAAAGAAATCACAGGAATATCTCATAAAGACACAACTTCCGCTCTACAACTAGGTTTGTTTGCAAAAGGCTTTCTGGGATTTTTTTTTCTTGTGTCTCAGTTAAATACTTTATGACCCATTAATAAGTGTGGTGCATTTATTATCTCCCAGGTCCTGTTAAATGATTTGTCCTGTAGGATTCCCCTGAATGTTATAAAAGCTTATCTCCTGCTTACAGACTTCTGGTTTCACACTCTTACAGAGTCCCTACTTATTGTGGAAGAGTCAAATTGTCTTTAAGTGATTTTTAGGTTTTTCATTCAATATCCCCCCCCCATTATGTCACTTATTATATTAACCATACCTGAGTTTTCCATAATCCATCTATAAATTCAGCAGATATCCAGTCTTCAAGGCATTTCTCCATCCTGTCTATTCTTCCTTCCAAGGATCAGTCCATCCATGTATTGATTCAGTCTCTTACCAATTTATCTGTCCCTCCATTTATTTCCTTTTATTCTGTTTGTATTTCCAGGTTCCATATTTAAACCCTGACCTTTCTAGAAATATCTGCTGTAAT
>JAUZNJ010070608.1:19473-35702 GCA_034780135.1 Jordanella pulchra
TTTATTTCCTTTTATTCTGTTTGTATTTCCAGGTTCCATATTTAAACCCTGACCTTTCTAGAAATATCTGCTGTAATACTTTTAAAAAATGTCAAAAAATAGACTCTTATGTCTGGAGGAAAAAAAAATCGATTTTTCACTTGACAATGTCCATGATGCTTAGTTTATATTGGATATGGGGATAAAGACTTGATCCCAATGAAATTATTCCAGTGGCTTACCTACCCAAAAAGAATTGTAAAAAAAACAATTGCTTTTAGGTTTATGATTGCAGCTTCAGACATGAGCTTTTTATTTCATTAATGGCATAGATGTCAAGTATATCACCAATAGTCCTTGTATTCCTGTATCATTTAAATCTACAGATACATTCTCCCCTCTGGGTTTTATTTTTTTTATATGTTTTACAGCACAGTTTTACTTTAAAACGGTTGGTATAAAGTAAAGGAAGGTTTGCTTTTAAGACTCAAAGCAAAACCGTATCATTTAAATATCCGTGTTGATTAAATGAGTTCATGTTGAAGAAAATAACAAAACACAGAGACATAGAAAGAGGAAGACTTTGTCTAAAAGACAGAAAGGAGAAACACTGAGCTCCAGCAGCCATGTTCAACTTTTCAGACAGAATGAGCTTTTGCCTCAAGGACTTGGATCAACTTGAATGACGGAACATCACACCAAGCTTCTGTTTTAAAGGTCAATATGATGTTTGTTAATATGACTTTGTTTTGTTTTTTTTTCTAAATCAGAAATGGTAAATGACATCTGAAACTTTATATGATGCACATGACTTTTTTTTTTTTTTTTTTAATCAGTTAATTTTCTTCATCAGATCCCTGTGAAAGAGCCTAAAAGAAAAGATTTCCTTCCTTGATTTATTCTAAAAGTTCTTTATTTAGTTTTTAGTTGCTGACATTTGGCTTCAGGATAAATATTTAAATGCTGCTTTTAGTCTCATTCATCGCTTTGACAATAGATCCCCAAAAACCAGGTGGCTGAAAGAGCCCCATTTAAAAGAATAATGTCAGCATGTTCGCTCTGAGGCTTTTTAAATGCCAGATGCCAGTGTACCAGGACCATGCTTTTTTTTTTTTTTTTACACAGCTCCATCCAACCATACATTCAGCTCGGTTACCGTGATGTGAACATAGGGTTACAAGGTCAGACACCGTAGACCTGCCTAAACCTTGATTTTGTTCTCTTTGGGGAGAGGCATGATTACATACATTAATACACCTCTGGCAAAAAATATGTATAAAGCCTTATAATTAATTCTGATTTTATAGCCATGGCATGATCTTACATTAAAAATTTGAATCCGATAATTCTGTCAAAAAAAAAAACAAAATGCAAAACCTTCTAATACATGTATGGTATAAATAAGACACTAAAGAATATTACTAGATCAAACACTGTTTGTTGGTCCTTTTGAGTCAAGAATCCTGCTTAAAACCAGGACTGATGATTCCAGAAGATCTAAAACAGGATTGACCAACTTTAGCCCTCTAAAGCTGCTATCCTACAGCTTATAGAGGAGTCCTTTTTCTAAAATACCTGAATAAAATTATCACATGGTCTATGGAGAGCTGGATTGAATGCCACTGAGTGAATTTTGATGTTTTGGAGCAGAGATGAACGATGAAGATGATGTGGACTGTTCTTTGTCACCTTTTATCAAGAAAAAGATGGATGTTGCATTTGATCCAGAACATGCAACATCAGTTATTTTATGAAAAGAAAATCATTTCCTCCTCAAAATTTGACTTCTTTTCCCATAATGAAAGGTTAGATTGTCAAATCGGGGATATTTCTTTGCTCAAAAAAAATGTCAATCCTTTTTTATATCTTCTCGGATGTAGTAATGAGCGTTGATTAGAACTATGTGTATTTGACTTTCAATCTAAATATTCAATTAGGTATCATAACTCAGCCTTAAATGTTTCTTCTCAGAATTGATTGTGTTGAAGGCGAGTTGAATGAAACAGCTGTTGGTTAAATGAGCTTAATTTTAATCCGGTGTTTTGTAAGATGAATAGCTACATCCCCCCTTTAGTCGTTAAAGGTTCAGTTGAGACACAGCAATGTGTACGCCTTTTATTTTATTTTTTATTAATCTGGGTAAATTGAATCTGAGCATCATAGCCACAAGATCTGAGATTTCTTGTTGACCAGATCAAATATAAAACACGGCAACAGCGTAAACCCCACACTTCTTAAGATCCATCTACTTTAGATCAGCCCTGTTATTCGATTCACAAGGCTTCTTTTAGGCTATTTAAAGGAGAAAAGAAGCAAGTAACACATGATTAAATTATCACAAGATGTTGTTTTTCCACTCAAACACAAATCTTTGTTAGATATTTGACAGAAAATAATTTACAACTGAATGTGTGTGTCTCTATCAAACTGGAAGACTTTTTATTTTAATCTCAGTTCTTGAGTTGTTAAACAGTGGACCACGTCCCTTATGGACGACATCTCTGTTCCACATGGGAAATCATCACAGAACAATCTGTAGGGGCCATCTGGACCTTTTCACTCTGCTTGTTTTGTTTTTGACACAACACATCTGTGTGCGTGTGTGCAAACATGTACAAAGCAGGATGGTGATTTGTTTCCAGCACCTGAGGGTATTCATTTATTCCCCTGATGCATCTGGGAGAAGATGGATCTTTGCAGAAGAAAAGCTGTAAAGTTTAAATGGCTGCCCTTTGATGTCACTACCCCACTTTTTAGAGATGCATGTCAATCGTTTGATCTGCAATGAGAAAATACCAGCTGAGTAGAAATGTAAAATCTTTTTTGGATTAGTAAACATTCTATATGAGCGTATGAACCTTTAGTGTTTCATGGTAACACTCTTTGGTGTGGAGATCTTAACTGAAGTAAGACTAAAAGTTAGCTATTTTCCATATCGGTCAATTAGAGAAAGTGCAGAGATGAAACGCTTTCTAGAACCCTTTTTTTGTTGATTGAGGCTGCAAAAGAGTGTGACCAACAGCATCACTGAATGTAATATGAGTATGGTGCTATATATATATGTATTCTTTTCAAGCTTCCAACTACTCTATAATGAAACAGGATGAATATGCTAATTGTTTTGTTAATACCCATATAGACGATCTAAGTATAGCTAACTGTGCTCATTTTCTTGTTAGAAAGAGAAGTTGCGTAAAGGATTATAGAATGGTCTCTATGCACTACTCTACTACTTCCTGAACTTAAGGCAGTTCCTTTGTTACCTGTCTCTCTCTAATGGATGAACCCATTAATCCAGGTGTGTCTGAGCTCAGTAACCATGACAACAATGGCCAGACAATCCTGGATTAATCAGTTCATTCAGTAATGAAAGACAAGAAACAAATTAGCTGCCTTAAGTTCAGGAAGAAGTAAAGTTGTGCATAGAGCCCATTTTATAATTTTGTCTATCTTATAATACTGCCACCGGTGGCCAAAACTTAGAACTGCAGCACTCTTCTGCTAGTTCTCGTACTTAATAAGTTTTTATTTTTGGGGGGTGTGGGGTCCAGTTCTTTCAACTTACATGTAGTTGCCATTGTTGTCAAAGTTGAGCTGGATGTTGGTCGCTTCTGAATTTCTACAAAATCCATCTTTAATATAACGCTTCGATTGTTTGCTAAGTTGGACCCATTTAACATGGACGCACTTGACGTCACATCCAGTGAAGGCTACAGGATTACAGATGCATCGGTGCTGAACTACTAAGGTGTCAGTTTGCTCATAAATTGATGTTTTAGTTGTAAAATAAATAAATATCTATATCCTGTATTGCACTTCTGGATAGATGCAAACTACATTTCGGTGCTTGTACTTGAGACAGTGCAATGACAATAAAGTTGAATTTTATTCTATTATATTCTATTCTAAACAGCCAAATAAAACAGGCTATTTTAAAGCTATTTTTCAGTAGAAACTTACTTAATGTCTCTAAAACAAATCAGAAATGGCTCAAAACAATTCTGATGGATACATGTCCTACTTAGTTTCTATGAATTGCCCCGTATTAAGTGCTGGATTTGGTTTTAACCTCCAATGGTTCCACCTCTTGGCTTATTTACACTTAACTTTTTTGAAATCAAGTCCTCTGTTTTCTTGCAAACAAACCCAGAACAGCTTTAAGCGAAATCCAATCTTATTGAGTAAAGCTACATTGTTTTGAAAAACTCAATTATTTTTACCTTAAAAACCTCATAGCTGCCATTAGCATCCATGTCCTTCCTGACAGTGTAGCCATGACTGCAGTTTTGGTTTTATTTACACTTTCACTTCCTTCGTGTTAGAGCACAGAGAAAGTCAGAGCCTACATATATTTTTAATCAGCTCAATTTTACACACAGCGTAAATGGCTCCTGCATTTTTAATAACTCTCCTCCTCTCATGGACATGCCGGCTGTTTGGCTGCTATTGATATTGCATTGTTTCTGCGGTTCCTTCCCCCCCAATTGCTTAATTTTCTTTCCTCTTGATGCTGAAAGCATAAATTTGAGCAAAAAATGAACAGAGGAAGGAGCAATCCTGTCAGCTGTCGACTTGCCCTGAGAGCCCCAGGGTTCGTTTTTATGGACACTTCTAAAGCAGAGAGCACATTAAAGTTTCAGAAGGTTTGAGCCTCAGTGGTCAGTGATCACTGCTACTTTACAAGGGAGTTAAAATGAAATATCAACCCAAGCCTAGTGCGCTGCTAAAAGGATAATGGTCCATATAATAATCTTAGGAGAAAGCAATATATCCAGACAGATTGCAATCCTGTGCAAACTTTTTTGAACAATAAGAACAATGAATTTTATTTAACACGTCTTTATACAATGCAGCCCATGATAATCCATGTAGGCAACGCAGCAAAAACATGGAAAAAAAGTCTTCATTACATTTCTATATTTCTACATGTGATTGGTGAAACATGGTGGTGGCAGTATGATGAGGAGGCTTTTCATAGTGGTTAGCAGGGAGGTAGAGTCTGCAAAAAGTATGGAGTCTTCAGACAGTCTTATCTTCCACCATGACATTGACCCTAAACAGGAAGCCAGAGCTACAATGAAACTATTTAAATCAAAGCATGATGTTGAAATGGTCTAGTTAAAGTCCAGACCTGAAATATGTTCACAAATCTGTTGCAAGATTTGAAAATTGACAATTCATTTTAGTCCTCTCTCACAGAGAAGTAGTTTTTTTTTTTGTTTGTTTTGTTTTTTGTTTTTGTTTTTTTAATGAAAGTGTGGCACAAAGCTAATAGAAACATCCCCAAAAGTACTTGTGACAGTAATTGCAGCAAAATGAGGTTCAAAACAGTAAAGACTGGGGCAGTCTAATACAGATAGATGCCAGTTATCCTAAAGCAATTTACAATGTAAACAGAATTTTTACATTGTTTACAAGGATTGTGATTATTTAAAACATAAACTGTGTTGTTTTCTAATCGGCAATGACCCATGTGAAATGTGGTGGAGAACAAAACCTGTTAGGCCCACAGAACAACTATAATGGAAATAAAAGGATTTGTAAAACACATTAAAATAGATCTGCATTCTTATTATGACATTATTGAAATTAGGGCTGGAATCCAACCGGAAAACTGGCTTTACTCTAACTAGCCATTCACTTTAACATGACCCTATTTTTCCAAGCTGCAGTAACTAAGACTACTATTGATCAGGTACTGACCACTGCTGAAAGCTCCACAGAACCCCAATTCATACCAAACCTAAATAATAGCAAACTAAACTATTAAGATATCAGTGCCAATGTTAACAAAAGGTTTGCAATCTATTAACTCCTCCTTTTTTCTGTATTGATTATTTAAAAACTTGGCCAGACCATTTTTTTTTTCCAAAGGCTTTTGGAAAAGTCTTTAAACAAAGACTTTTTTCCCTTGTTTTGCAGAGTTGCTATTTACCTATACAACCTTTATCTCTAGATTCATCTGAATGTTGATGAAATGCTTGGACTCAGTGAACAATAGCGTCATTATGAATCTTGTAGAACGGGACCAAAAAGTGCAATGCTTTAGATTTAGTCGTCCTGCTTACAGCAGGAAATACTGAGCATCAACAGAAATATTACTTTACTCCTCTTTGCAGTAAAACTGGTTTCTTCACCCCCTCATTGTCTGTGTTAACTCAGAGCTAAATGACAATCTCCACCTTGGGCATCCAAAAAACATCAAGTGTAATTCTATATTTTAAAAACTATTCAGCAGATTTTACTTTGCATGATTTTTCAAGGGAATTGTTTTAAACCAACTCTTATCAAACATCCTTACCTTCTTGACATGTAGTTTCCTTTCTTAAACGTAATCCGCGGTTTCATTTTTCATCTTGTGTTATGGTTGCTCTCATTTATTTGATTGGTAAATATTGGTTTTCGTAGGACTTGAATGAAGATATTTACAGTTCTTGCTAAAGACATTTTTTTTTCAGTTTTTTTCAATTTACAAAAACTACTGTCAAAGCACCATCAGCATGAAAGCTTGGAGGATATAACCGTATTTTATCATGATCGTATGGGTTTTGGCCTTTTTTATGGTCATGTGACCTGAACATGCACCTTTAAATCAAATAAACATCAGTAAACAAAATAACATCATAGAGGAAGGAGTAGGAAACACAGCAGATGGGTCAGAAAGAAATCTGTGGAGAAATTTAAAGTAGGGCAGAGTAATTAAACAATAGACTTAGCTTTAAATACTCACAAAGCTCTGTTTATTCCATTGAATTTCTGAAATGAGTATGGCACAAATAAATCAACAGCTTAGGTGGGAGAATCTGCTGATAGGACAACTGTTAAGGTCAAGAATAAAAACATGTTGTTGAAAGGAAGACATAAGATGTCCTGTTTGCCATAAGCGCTGCAGGCAACAGAAAGGGTTTGATGCTCTGTTTACATGAGACCCAAACTGAACTTTTTAGCCTGCAAACAAAAGTCATAAAAACTAACAATGGACTTTTGCCCCGAATATATGATTGATATCTCAAAGGATAGTGGTGGAAGCATTATGCTGCAGGTATGCTGTTCTTTGGTGGTGATAGGGAATCTGATCTAAGTTGTTTCAACGGTTTATGGAGATAAATCCAGAGCATACCTGTCAGAAACTGCAGGAGATTTAAGACTGGGGTGGAGGTTCACAGCCAGCTCTGTTAGCAGCTTCAGCCAAAGCATATCCAAATTCTATGAGGGCCCAGTAAAAGTCCGACCTAAATCTAATTGCTAATCTGTGGCATTCCATCCATCCATCCATCTTCTCCCGCTTCATCCGTCAGTGTCGCGGTTGGGCCGGTGCCTATCTCCGGCAGACTACGGGCGTAAGGCAGGGTACATCCAGGACAGGACACCAGTCTGTCGCAGGGCAACACATAGACACACAAGGACACACAACCGTGCACAGAGAACCCACACATGCACGGGGAGAACATGCAAACTCCATGCAGAAAGACCCCAGGCAGGGACCGAACCTAGAACCTTCTTGCTGCAAGGCAACAGTGTTAACCACTGCGTCTGTGGCATTCCTTAAAAGCTAATATTCATAGATGATCTCCGTTTAGTTTTACGAATGTGCAAATATTTAAGTTCCCAAAAGAGTAGAGAGACGCAACCAAAAGATTTGCCGATGTAGTTGCAGGAAGGGTTGGTTCTGCAAACCATTGACTCAGGGAGAAGAAATACATTTTTAAACCCTAGTTTTCATGTTTTTATTTGTAAATGCATTTGAAAGCTGCGTATCAGTTTACAAATATGGACTACATGTTGCTGTGTCTCATAAAATCTATTAAAAAAACATTTCTAAATGCTTTTATGAACTACTACTGCTTCTAAAGACTAATTTGGTCCTGCATAGGATTCTGCTTTCATTCCATTTAAAATACTTTAAAGTAACAATCACTGGTGGACCCAGAAGAGCATTTATCTTATTAAAAAACTCCCTTTAAGCTCCCAGTTGGCTTCACCCCTTTTTCATCCTCCTCCATTTTCTTCTTGCGAATTTTCCTTTCTTTTATCCTTTGCAGTTATTTTATTCCTCTGTCCTTTTTTTCTTGTGCAAGGCCAGTCGCTTCACATCACAAGGTTTCAAGGTTTCCTTTCATGCCTGAAGCAGCATTGTATTTTAATTACAAACAGGGCCTCCGGCTAAGCTGTGAGCTACATGAAAAAAAAAATTATTACAATCCCACACCTGGTAAGTGTGATTTTTTTTAAAAATATGTCTGTTTTGTGGTCATAATGTCACTAATCGGAACCCTCTGTAGAGCATAAAAAGATGAATTTTAAAGTCTTCGGGTCTTTGATGATGCAAAGCATGAAAACTAATCTCATAGCAGTATCCAAGTAGAGCTCAAAAATATTTTTCTCTTTTTCTACTCTTGGATCTTCACTCTTCTTCACCACTTCAAGCTCATTTTTCACAAGCCAACTTATCTTTGGCTGCCTTTCTCACCTAGGTCTCCTTTAATTAATGAGAAGCAGCTGAAAAATGGTGGCTATTAGTGGCATTACGCTCCACAGTGGTGGTTGAATTTAAGTCTTTGAGACCAGGTGGGACTGCTCCTGCAGAAAAAAAACAAACTGTTGGCTTAATATGCAACGATTTCAGTATCTTCTGCATTATCTTTGGCAACAACAAACAACAAGCTGAGTAGACTTGGTGCCTGAGGCTGTGGTCGTTTTTTTATCCGATAAGTTCTTCCTCTAACATAATTTGATTTCTTAGAAAAGGGCTTTAGCTGGTTGCAATATGGATGTTTGATACTCAGATCCAATTATGTCCGTGCGGCTAACCAAAGGTCCCGATATGTCTGCAGTAAAGAGGATATGAGCTGCTTTTCATTGCATTCTCTGTACACGGTCAGGATTGTTACTGGACATCCTCTTCTTCCTGATGGGGATTTTACCCCAGTTTCTCTTCTGGCATGTGGAGTGACCTCACACTCCCTGCATGGGAAACATGGCAGCGATGCTGTGAAATGTCACTTTGGCACCGCTCACAAAGGCAGCGAGTTGCTGTGGGGTCTCATCCATGGTGGTGGGAAACACAGTGGAACAAAAGTCACATTTAAAGGTCAGGCTGCGACACTCATGAATACAGACCAGAGGGGCTGCATTCATTTTTAATATCAGAGGATTACACTGGGATTGCTGTATATAGATTGAACGCGGAAGGGGGGGGGGGGGTGACCACTGCACAATATGATAGATTGTTACATCCTTGCAAAACATGACTGTAAAAAAAAAGGTTTTCAGTTTCTGATGAATGAATTAGGACGTCACAAAATTATTCCCATAAAAAATGTCTATAATCTCACTGAAACATATTACATTAGCATTTTAGATCAGGTTTGCTGTGTTGAAGACTAAAACATTTGCTTTGATGTGCTTCTGAGGGCGGGTATAATGGAGGGATAATGCTGTCTGTGATCCTTCTAGGATTGTTCTTTAAATTTCACCTTGGTTTGGGCGTGCAGGTGGACAGTAAAATATGTAATAGAGGGAGAGAGATCTTGAATCATCACTAACAAAAGAATAAACATTTTGTTATTTATACAGCAAATAATTCATTTTTAAAGAAGTATGCTAACTAAATAGATTTCATAAAGGGAGCTGCACTAACTTACAAATATTAGTACTTGCAATGGTAAGGGCATTTTTTAGTAAAATAAAGATTTCTACTAATTTCAATACCCTTTTTTCCTTCCTAAGTTCATTTTAATCAATTTGCTATTCAAGAAATTATGTAGAATCGATGAAAGTCCCAAATTTCTTTCTTAATTGTATATTTAATGGATGTTAATGGAAAAATGCTTATTCTCAACATTTAATCAACTGACTTTATTTTTGCATATCAGAATAGAGGCTGGCACAGGAAATATGCGCTTCACACATTTCATATTTTGATTGGTGCAGAAAAAAAAACGAGGAACTATGTATGTTTTTTCCTTCCACATCACAATTGTTTACTGCGTTGTGATGGTATTAAAAATACATACATCTACATACAAAATACATCTTTACAAGGCACTGTATGTAGCGGGCGTTTAACGGTACAGACGTCATTCCCAGGGAGATGCAAAAGCAGCATGACAGAAAATACCCTCTCTTCAAAAAAAAAGAAAAAAAGAACTATCTACAGCAGCCCACAGCAAACTGATGACTGGTTACAAAGACTCACTGGAGGTTCAGTACCCGCCTTAATGTTTTAACGTCAATATACATTAGAGAGGTTATGGAATGTGTTATTATATTCTTGTTTTTTTTCCAGGTGTAAACTTGATGGAGTTTAATAAACCCATTAAATGTGCCATTGTTTCAAATTGACAGATATAGCAACATTTGAATTCTATTTTGACATTTTTAGAATCAATTTAACTCTTTTTTTTTTTGTTTACGTTGTTGGACATCAAACGAACATCTTTTGTTTTAAATTTTAATAACATCTTTGGTAAGACATTTTCTTTGTCACGTTCTTTTGTCATTTTAATCAAAATTACAGCACCTTTGTCTTTTTTAAACTAAGCAGTCCAAGTTTTTTAACATTTTATTACTGCATGGACAATATAATGTGCAACTTCCCACATCCCCTCTGTAATTAGAACACAAGTACATAGCACTGCAGATTATGATAATAAGCCATTTTATATTTTAAAGCACTTGTGGTTTGAGAAAATTTGTCATATTAGCGCAACATCTTTTTGTGTGTGTTTATTATTTCTGCCCAGTTTATCAGTTTTAATGAGGCAAAACTGAAGATGCTTTCTTACATCTTATTGTGCTTCATTACCTTGAACAGATGAAGTCAAAAACAGGATTTCAAATCTACCATTCTTTCATTCTCCACACTCACTTTGCTGTTTTTGTTTAGTTTCATGAATTTTTTTTTAAACCAGTCTCATTCTGTCCTTCTTTTTCATGTAAAAGCCTTTACAAAACAATAGCTTCAATTGCTTTAGTGGCTTCCATTGTATGATAGCACAGGCACAAAGAAAAATTACAAGCAGAGCTTTGCAGTAAACAGACAAAAAAAAAAATCCTTTAAAGACCTCTATGGGACTCCATTCTTTTTTTGCTGTATTTCTCTTACTGCGGTGCCAGTGTTTGACAGGAACTCACAGATAAATTATAAAAGTTTATGTGCAGTGGAGCTCATGTCCATAAGCAGACATAGATCAGGCCGTCAACAGGCTCTGCTGCTACATGAGCACGCAGCTTTTGGCCCGGTCTTTCCTAATAGCAGGCGGGTCCCCGAGAATCTCAGTCCGAGGAGGCTGCTGTGAGATCCGCTTGTTGGTGCGACTGGCTACAGATTTGAGCTGAGGCCGATGGATGTTGAACACAGATGCTAGCGTGGTAATGTGGAACACGTCGCGGACGCTGTTCTCTGAGTACTTCGAGGTGCATTCAGTGTAGGCCACAGCGCCAATCTGCCTGGCCAAATTGGTGCCCTAAACACACAGAACATGAAGGTGTTACAAAATACATATAAACATATACAGAAACTTGGAAAGAAAAAAAGACAAAGAAGGAAAAAAAGAGGCAGAGAAATAGGAATGATAGCAAAAAAAAGGGCACAAGGCTGAAAAGAAGGAGGGAATGAAGCATAAAAAAGAAGAAAGGTCATGTAAAGGAGGTAGGAAAGGAGACATGGAAAGGAAGGACACCACTAAGGAAGGATAAAGGTCAGAAAGAAGTAAGTCCACAAGAAAAAAAGGAAATCATAAAAAGACATGAGGAAGGAAAGAAGCAAGAGCATGAAAATGAAAAGAAGAGAAAGACAAAGTATAGGAGGAAGCAAGAAAGGAGGAAGAAAGGAGGAACACTATGAAAATAGCTACAATTTATCAGTACTCATTTTTAAAGCAAATTTCAATACTTCTTCAGACCTAGAAAATCCTGAAATCAAATTCCAAATGTTTTAAGACCATGAAGAACTATAATTAATATTAATAGTTATAGACATGTCATCCACCAGTATTTATTTATAGACTTTGGTCGGTTTGTAAAAACTCCTCATAGTCACAAAAGGAAAACACAGCATCCTTTCAACCCTGCTCTCTCTAATGGATTATTGTGTTGATTTATTTCATATTAGATCATCCATGCATTGCTTTAGTGGTTATGCGACCGTTACGTTTGGTCAAACAGAAAAAAAATACACATTGCAGTAGCACTAATAAAAGCCTGATAGCTCGTTGGGGCAAAGAGAAAAAAAAATCCCTATAGCAAAAAAAAAATATGTAAGGTCTTTGCATCCATAAAATGCAAACATAAATGCTCTGGTTATTAATGGTGGCGTTAAACACCACATCAGAGTTAATTGCAAACAGTTTTATTATCAATAGTAGGTCAACCTTTTCACAGTTCATCGAGGTAGAGGCAGAATCTTTAAAGTGTTTCACTGGGTTTTAAGGGAAAAATAAAGCCAAGTCAGCACTGTGAAGAGGAAATAAGTTGGTGAATGTTTTTCAAAATAAAAAAGAATGTCAGCAATGTGTTGGTGAATGTTTTTCAAAATAAAAAAGAATGATTGCATTCATGATAGCATTCATTTCCACTGAGTGAACACTTTATAGAACAATCTTTCACTTAATTACAGCTGCAGATATTAGTGGTTATAGCTCTGCAAACATAAATGCAGAATTTCTTTTTTCGTTTTTTGTTAAATACCTAAAGTTGAGTTAGATTAGATGGGGACTATCTGTTGACGACAAATTTCAATATAAAGGCCCATTTGGACAGGACTATTCTGATCCTTAATCCCATTGGAAAGGACTGCACTCTCAATTTTAATATGAATAGTCCCACACTTATATCCCAATGATGGAATATTTATAAAACAATGTACAGCCTACTCCTTTATAAACACCCAATATTTAGCGTGCGCTGCTAGTTGACATGTAAATGGTTTCTGCCATCTGAGCCGTGAGCCGTTTAAAGGAAATCCCTCCTCTTGAGTTGTGGCATGTTGTCAAGGTAACTAGCGTAAACTGTCTTCCCGTTTAGAGCTAACGTTTGAGCTAGCAACTAGTAACTTTTGGACTGTTTGACCGGAATTACTTTATAGGCCAATCAGAATCCAGTATTCATCCAGACAATGATATGTGTAATGATGACTTTGCTTACCAACTTCCAACTCTTGCTTTGCTAGTAGGAAGAAAACAACAGCCTAAAGAGGCGGGATTTTCTGAATAGTAGCCAATCACAGGCGGGTTGCTTTGTCCTGTGGGTAACGCTTTCAAAGTGACAAATGTTGACATGGGTGCTTTTTTTCTTTCAGGTTGAACATCTCTGCTGGTTCCTATCGCTGACATACGCTTTCTGTTTCCATATAACTGATTGAAAAGAGTTTTCTTAGATGTTGGAATGAAGTTTTATAACCTAAACCTGCTTTGAACTTCCCAATAATAACCTGACCTGTCTGCTTCCTCAGTCTTTATCAGAGGTGGGTAGTAACAAGCTACATTTACTGAGTTGCATTTCCTCAAGTAGAAATTTGTCAAAGTAGAACAATTGTTGCTTAAGAAAATTTTTGAGGCACTTTAGCTAGGTTTTCCTGATGCTGTTAGTTCTCTACAAATCTCTAACAATTCGCTTAAAATGCAATTAGATTTTATTTAGGCATATACAATTAAGGTGGTGAATACCTGAGCATACAACATGTTTTTGATTTTTATCTTTCAAAAGAATTTTAAAGTACCAATTCCTTTAAAGTACCCATTTCAGTTCTTAAAACAAATAAGTCAGTATTGATGTAATATAATATAAAACATTAAGCACAACTGCTTTCCAGATTTTGGAGACCAGTTCTGGATTTTGTCTTGAATCTCTTTTATCCAGTTTAATTCCACATATAATCTGAATGTGTTAATAATAATGGAAAACTAAATGTTTCTTTTTTTTAAAAAAACTCTCTGTTATGGCTGCTCTTACAATTCTAGGAGATTTGATGTTTATTGGTTTAACCTTAAAGCCGTAATTCAGCTCATCGATTCACAGGGCAGACCTGAAGTGCCCGACTCACCAAACTGAGCAAGTAAAGGTCCTTTACTTTCTTTTAGTGAGAAAAAAAATACTTAGTTGACAAAAGGCTGCCAAGAAGTGTGATTTCACATTTACATGGAAATAGGCAATTAAAATTCACGCACGCCGCTGATCATTGCTCCGAGACACAAACAAAACAATTGCTTTATCACACAACTGCTGTTTGTCTCCATCTTTGTTCGATTCCAGCTCCTTTTATACTTGCTGAGTTTCTATATTTGTGAAAGTTATGATGCGAAGCAAATACCACTCTTCAAATTCATTTTCAGAAGTTTGGGTTTGCGTACACAAGGGATGGAAATAATTGCTCCCATTTGTTACTTTCCCCACAAGTTTGCAAGTAAATCTGTGATAAAGGCGGCAAATGACTGTGGGTTTAATATTAGATGTAATGAAGAAGCTGAATATATCCAGACCCTGTTCGGTTTGTAATAAACAAATAAGTGAGGTTGATGCACTCACCTGCTCGTGGGTAACAGGGATCAGTCTCTGTTTGGAAAGCTCTCTCATGACGCTGACGTCTGTTCTCATGTCCAGTTTGCAGCCGACCAGGATGACTTTGGCATTTGGGCAGAACTCCTTCTTCTCAGCTTGCCACTGTGTGGAAGATAGAAAAAAAAATGAATCAGTATGCTAGCTTTAAAAAGCTAATCATTTTTCCACTTTATTTGGTTGGAAGTGTAAAGAACCAACATTCTAGTTTGTTTTAACTCTTTCTAGACACCAGCTAAAAGTGTTTGATTTTTAACAGGAAATGTTTAATAACAATAAAATCAAGTTGTTTTATGGGCTAATAAAAACCCTTGTACTAATGCTTGTTGTGTATCTGTTGCCGATGATAACAGGAGGCAGTAAGTAGGTCCCAGATGATCAACTGGCTTCGGTGAACTTTGAATCAGAAAAGACGATCCTGAACTGTTTTTAACAAATGCATTAATAACTTGGCTTGAAATGATTGCTGCAGATAATTGGTGGTGATATTTAGCAGATCGGGTCACCTTTAAAAACCATGCATATGCTTCCCTGTTCAGTCTATCAGGAAAAGTCGTGCAGTCTTCACATGTGGACATCAGATGTTTTACTGCAGCTGCTCAGAACGCAACTAAATCAAGTTATGGTTCCACTTCAATTGCAAAAAGCTCAGAAGTGTGGATGATATTAAATTTAAGTTATTGGAGAAGAGCTTGTCAAACAAAAATAACAAAAAAGGACGATATTACATAAAAGAAAAACTCTCCACAGCATGTTGTTTTATAGTTTATGAATTACAACCCTAAAGCTTGGATCATTCATGTTTTTAGTAGATGAATTGTTTCCATAGTCTAAGGCTCAGGCCACCCACTGCATTGACAGGGAAATGTCATGTTTCTCCGTAAATGCAGTTTTGTCATCCCGCAGCATGATGATGCCACTACCATAGTTCACAGTAGGGACAGTGTTAGCCAGATGATGTGAATATCTTTTTTATTCTCCGGGCACCTTTCTTTGAGTTCCTGCCACGCAATCTATCACAGTTTCATCAAAACTTATTCTATCGACACAGAATCCAGTCAAGATGCCAAGTACATCTGCTTACTGTAACAATGAGAACACTATAGGGCAATAGCAAAGGTTTAACTTTGAGTTTGATTCATTGTCTTGCTTACTTTGGCTTTTTGTCCCTGGTTGTTCAGTTTGATTTGAAGACCAGAACTGGGAAGTGTCCAGGTGGGTCCATACTCCTCCAGTTTTAAATAATGAAGCTCACACTGCTTTCCCGGATGTCTAATAGCACCAAGTTCTTAAACCTCATTCACCAGATTTCTCCCTTGATGCAATAAAGTCAAATGGGTCTACAGACACTCCATTGGACTAAATAGCTTGGTTTCTTAGTTTGAATGATTATACCATATATCAGAAATGTTTTCAATAAAATCATGTTCTGTGGATTTGTAGCAGAGGTAACATCACTGCAAACTGGAAAAGTATGTTATGGGTAATTAGAGAAAAGATCAACCAGAGCTCAATTATTAGCATTAAACAACAGGCTTGTATTTTAAAGAAAACTGAACTCAAAATAGTTTGGGAATAGGTCTGTAAAATCAAAGTGGGGAAGATGGTTTAGATCTTGAGCACTAAATTAGTACTGAGGGCAATCCTAACCCCTAAAAGCAGGTCTAAGTAACGCCACACAGATGCCGTATAAT
>JAUZNJ010070608.1:35802-46835 GCA_034780135.1 Jordanella pulchra
AACACCCTCCTCAGTGAGCTTTGCTAAAGATATATTTAAATCCATGTTTTTTCATCACAGTATGACATTTTAAAATCCTTTTCTGCAGATAATAACAACTTTATGCAAGTAGCTATTTTCCATTTCCTTATTTATAAAGACGATAACATATCTTCTTTACTTGAGTATCTTGTTATCTTGTCTTTTGTCTTTTGATGAGTGGCTTAGGGAAACATGCATCTGAGTCACATCATAATTATCTCTCTAAAAATAAACCAATCTGATTAAAAAAAGCAATGTTTTCTTAAAGTGGTCAGTTTTTCATGACTAAATAAACGTAATAAAATTAAAGTTTTTTTTTTCTTGCAGTCATATGCTATTATAATAAAATGCATTTATTTTAAAAGACTTATCTTTAGAAGGGAGTTGATAATTCAAATTTTGCTGTAAATCTACTGCAGCAGTTTTGTTTTAAAATGATGTCAACAGTCATGAAATTTGAAAACAAAGATGGACAACACTCATTACAGACTACAGACATGACTTAAACTATTAAATGCTTCTCATCCATCTTTCTCTTAGAGACTCCCTTCAGTATCTTCCCACACTGAGGCAGAGGCAGCATTCTGATCACTGCTGCTCTATTTGTTATGCCTTACAGAGACATCTTTTCTCCTGTATGCCTGGCTACTGCTGTTGTTGCTGTTGTTACAGGTCCTGTGTGTGCAACTGGTGAAACGCAGCCGTTCACATGAGTCACAAAGGGCCCATGGGAAGAGCAGCTTATTGTCTGTGTTACTGTTAAGAATTGGTGCATAAAGGAGTGTCAGAATGCGAGCTGTTGGAGCAGAGAGTCTGGTTCATCAAAGGGACAACATGAAGCTTTGTTTTGCAGTTGAGTCTAAAAATACAAGCATGAACCAGGATGGTGCAAAATAAACATGCAAAAACCAGTTATGCAAAGGTGGAGATAAAAGAAAGCTGCAACAGATTAACTTTCATGGGTTCAGTCACTGGTTGAAGAGACTAAAAACAGAATATCTACTAGTCCTAAGAGTTTTAAACTGAAAGATAGTTGTTTGGTTTACTTTGAAAGAAATGTTTATTTCAAAACTAACAAAAAAACTATAATTTTAAATTAAATAAAAACGTCCTTCAATCTTTGTGACAACTCATAAATAACCAAACTGTTTTTTGTACTTCATTTGTAGTTTATCTATAGAACAGCACCATTTCCACCACTTCAATCCTGAGAAAATGCTAATAAAATATTTGTTTACCTTAAATACTTGGTACAGATGCTGTTATGAACAAAAAATGCATTTAGATTTACAAAATAATCCTTTTTGAACTGTTTGCAGGATTTGGGGATTTTTACCATAGGTAGCTTCTCTACCAAACACACTAATGTCATTTCTTCATTATTGTCATAAAGAAAAGAAAATCATTACTGCCTTAAGATGATCTTAAAATTGACAGCAAATGTATGTTTTTTTTTTTTCTTTTAAACAGGGATTTTTTACTATCGTCTCCTCCGAATACATTTCTTATGAATCCCTATTCTTTTGGTAGCCTTTAGAAGATTTACGAAGTACTGGAAGGTGCCTATTATGTATCAATAAGAATCTAACTCCTTAATAACAGCAAAGCAAAGTAAAGAAAAATGTAAATTACAATATGGGGCATCTTGAGATGGGAGACTAAAAAGAAAGCAGGTAAAGAAAACATTATCATTCACAAAGGTTAAGGTGTCGCAAGGAGGATGGAAGCTATTTTTTTCCTAGATCTTAGCTTGGCTGAGACATATAAAGACGCTCTAACATGGAAGATAGAGACTTATGAATAGACTGAGAATGGAGGCACACAAAAGAAAGATAAGCAGTCAAAGGGTATTTTTGTAGCTAAGGAAAGAGAGAAAAGGACAACTCTG
The DNA here is from genome assembly GCA_034780135.1 of Jordanella pulchra. Taxonomy (NCBI): domain Eukaryota; kingdom Metazoa; phylum Chordata; class Actinopteri; order Cyprinodontiformes; family Cyprinodontidae; genus Jordanella; species Jordanella pulchra. Next base: position 37,712 of record JAUZNJ010070608.1, read on the forward strand.
AAAGCAAAATTGGTGTGTGCAAACATTGATTAGTGGGAACGCCTTCAGAGAAAGTCGAACAGAAATGTATTTGAGGATGAAAGCAGATAGAGAGTAAGGCCAAAGCAAACCTGACAAAAGACACCCGATATCGCACCAAACCCAATGCCAACATTCAAAACCAAACAGCTTTCGCTTTGACTTTATCTTTTGAATGAAACTCAACTCTCAACATGTCACTTTTCTGCAATTTAAATGTGCTTATTCATCATCATTTACTAAGGTCATTTAGTAAGGTCACGGGTAATGCTAAAGTGGACCCCTGTAGATGTGGGAATGTGCCCCCCATGAAAAACAACTGTTTTGTTTTGGTTTGACGATCTCACTGAAGAATGATGGCAGGAATGTCTCCAGGCGGAAAGCACATCAATCACCGCGCACCGACTAAACTAAAAGCAGTTGGCGGTAACTGACGCAACTGTTTCAAATTCAGTAGCCACAATCACTTCAATGATTTTTTATGTCTTACATTTGTATTTCATGCTTTTACTGTTTGTAATGTATCTAAATAATTACAAAAATGCATCTATATCCATGTATAGTTATATACCTCATCCTATTTTATTTTAAATGTAGCAAAAAGCAGTACATGGTATCAAATTACTGCAACTAAATCATTACTTTTACAGCTTAAATGGTGAATTTTAGACTAATTAATTATTCAATGTACTGACTACTAGTAGTAAAACAAAACCTGCCATCTTCAGGTAACCTGAAGCTATTTCCATGTCATTGTTTTGCATTGGAAAAGTGACAGTCGATACATTAGTATGCTACTTGAAGCATGCAGTGAGCATGAAACATGCGATCAAATATGAGCATGCACTGCAAAACCACCAGAATTATAATTTCTATGTTGGCACATATTAGTGTACAGTGTTGAGGATGGAATTTAATATATTATATTTAATATAACGTGAACTACTTGTTTCAAATGTGATAACAGAATATGGGTGTTAAAGGTCTGAGTGGATGATTTTACAACCTTGTGATCTAGCTTTTCCTTAAACATTGATGGGATATAAACACGGAAAATTGCATATGACCTGAAGGAGAGTTTTTCTCTTTAACAACCCCAAATATGCTGTTTTTTGTGTTTGAATTTTCCATGAAGAGTTTTTAAAGATGTTTTTTTCTGTCTGTATTTAATTTAAGAATGAGAAACAAAATTCAAGTTAAGATCTTCCTGCTTTTATTTGTACTATGTAGCTTAGCTTTTAGCGTTTACTACAAGACTAATATTTTTTTTCAGTTCACCTATTTTTTTACGTTACGCTGGAAACTGTAACAGATTATTAACCTAATTTTCCACAAATATCAAGATAGAAAAATGCATGCTTCCTCTTTAGCAAAAGATATGTTTTCCCTTGTTTTAAACCCAATAGCTTTTTTCTATATAAATTAAAACATTTTATGGTGAATTTTCATTATTATTTTTACTCTAAATGCCACAGAATATCTGTGGGTTTAAACAAGTTTCATTTAACGAGACTGATGGAACAAATTGGTCTTTGGATAATGAGTGTTGCAGACTCCTGGTTTAGACCAAATGTCCTTGTGAATGATTTATGACTAGTGCAGGGTCTAACTGCAGTACTAAAGAGCTACTTTTAATGCATCTCCTCTCTAACATGCCTAAACCAAATGAATGGATCTTTATCAGGCCTCTATGGAGCCGAATGACAGCTGATGAGGGAACAAGACCTTTTGGTTGATTCTGAATTGTGCAAATTGTAGCTCTGAACTCATATCCTTCCACCTTTCACTGGTAACAGTAACAGAAAACTATTCTGGATAGAAAAGAAAATGCTGCACTGAATCCTGACAGCATTCAACTTTATGGACATCATTACACAACGGACATGCAGGTGGATGATGCTAATCATATTGAGACTTTCCCAAAAGAGCTACAACAAACAAAAGCTACACAATTGTAGTGAACAGCTGAAGCTCTCTGTTACAAAACCCAAAATAATATAAAGATAAGGACTTTAGCATGTGATCTGAGGAGCACATGTGAAGAAATAATGTACTTTGGTTAAACTATGTGAGATGGGCTGTGCTTTTACATCCTGTCAAGCAAAGTTATAGCCTTGGGGGATTTCACAGTACAAACTGAGCTAATGAGAGGTAGCATCCTATTTCCTCTTCCTACCTACTTCTTTACTGCCACCACTATTCAGATGGCCCTTAAAATGGAAGCCACTGATGCCGTTTTCTTGGGTTTAGTGTCCGCACCATTTCTCCAAATTCAGTTAGACCATCCTGATTCAGGTGTATTGAAGAGAGGACAAATCTAAAGGTTACCTTTGCTTAAATTATGAGCCTGTCAATGTATAATTTCTTCATTTCTACATTATTTTACCTTATTTCAACCTTTTCTGTAAATATAAATTCTGCGTTTAATCTAAACTCAGATCTGGGATTTAAATCTAGGTGTACTTAACAAACTGATTTGGGATCTGTTTTGTTCAAAAATTAGAATCAAATAATGAGAATTTCAGGCTGACAAAAACGCATTGCTCATCAATTCAACTGATTTAATGGGATACATAAAGACAGAAAAAAAAAATTAGCAGTTTAGCACAGTAAAAATTAGTGTTTTCATTTGCCGGGAGCTATTTGCAGCTAGAGGTCCTAGTTGATGGGGAAACAAATATTTAATTTATTGGTTGATGTTTTTTTCCGCTTTTAATAAATGAAATGCAGCAATATATAAACAGTTGATACGGGGTGAGGGAATATAAGACTTGCCAGTTAATCTTTTTTTTTTTAACAGAGTTTTAATGGGTTGTGCAGAAACCTGAAAACAAAACATGCATCTTAGTGAACAAAGTGTAAGATAAACCTACTTTTCCTGAACCAAGATTGGTTGCTGAGAACATGTAATAAGCCATTTTTTATATAAATGTGTCTGCAAACAGCATGTAGTTCAGTGATGTCAACATAGGACCTTTTTTAATGAGCAAACTTGGGTGATGATTCACTAAAGGTTTAACTGTGTAAAAAAACTTTGATATCACACACAAAGCTGATCTACCAACCAGCTGCGTATAAAATAAAATGGTGTCTCTAAAATAAGTGCAATAACATGCACAAAAATTGTAATTCATAAAAGTGTGCCCCTTCATGGATATTTTGAACTTATGCTGGTGACTAGAGTGTGTAAAATACCAGGAGGAAGATATTCAAATGTAATGTAAAACTAACCATAAAACATGGAACCATTATCCATCCTGTAAAAGGATGGGCAAGTCTTATTTTCTTAGTTGTTATTTGAGGGTAACTGTAGTTTTTCAAAAAAAAATACTGTAAACATTTCTTTTTCCGGGTTCGTGATTTGATATTTTATTTTCAGCTTTATAATTATCTCAATGCTTTTTACTGTTTTTTTTAGCAGCACTTTGAGATACATATATGTTAAGTGGATTATAAATGAAATTATCATTTTATTACTACCTCCAATTTCATATCTGCCTTTCAAAAACTTTCCAGTAAACCAGCGAACATTTTTGCACCTGTTATTAATTCTGCAGGCAACCTTGGTAGATAAAACGCAAAACACGTTACCTTGCCAGCAAGAGGAATTGTCACAACATTTGTGAATTCATATTGCCAGGAGTTATCAGAAACATTCGGCTCGGTACAGAAATGGTTTGGACCAATGAAATGCAGCGAAGTGTAAGACATGGTTGCCTCAACCAGAGGCTGTAAGCTGAAGCAAACCAAACATGATTGTGTCGGTTTTGGCTGGAATAACCTCAGTTTTTTTTTTAAAACAAGTAAAAAGTCAAGGTATTGACCTTTCTGGATGGAAAAAATGTTCCATGTTCCTCCCGACAAAATTTGGTAAGAGTTTGGTTTTTCAGTTAACTCAAATCAAGACTGTGCTATGTCGCAGCTGCTATTGGCTAAAAACTCAACATGGGAAGCAGGTAACCAATCAGTTTGAAGAATTGTACTGAATGTCCCCCCCTTTTGAAAACACTTTCAAAGGGAGGAGTTTCAGATAAATAATGTGTAGAATTCAGAATAAATTACACGTAATATCTGGCTTATGCCAGGTTACAAAACGCTCAGTAATTACATATAAAATATTTTATTTCCACAAGCAACAAAGCGCTCTTTATTCAAGATCTTAATGCATCAGGCCCTTGGTGTTATGGTTTTCAGAATTCAGTAATGAATTAAATAACACATTTTTCTCAATAAAGAAAGATTAATGACGAGTACAAATGGAAATGAACAAAGACACAGACGTAAGCTAATAACTAAAAAGCCCCAAAATTAGAAACATAATGCATTATTACTCATTTACACTTTAGCAAGAAATGACGCACTAACCTTTTTCACCACGCTGTCCAGGCTCTCTGGACTACTGATGTCAAAGCAGATGAGCACAGCATCTGAGTCGGGATACGCTAATGGCCGCACATTGTCATAGTAGGCTGAACCTGAGGGATCAGAAAGACATTACCAGATGGGTTATGTGTGGTTTTATTACTCTTGTGGAGAATCCAGCAGTGGGACACTTTCAGTAACAAATTTGATTAGATGAACTCAGTCACTCCAGGAGGGGACTATAAGTGGATGTGATTTATTGCCTCTGAAGCAGATGTGTGACAGGGACATAGAGAGCAGCCTGAACAATGTGTCACCTGGTATTTGGCACTTTTTTATGTCCAAGGCCCGGACTGAATTGGGTTCTGTGACCGGGGCAAGGGGACACATTCCGATCCAGAGAGGACGACGTTCCCTTTGCATTTTTCCCCACTGACAGCACTAAGTGCTTTTGTTACCAAACTCCGAGCTTTGTAAAGTCAACAAAAACATGTTCAGCTGAATGTCCCCATGGAGCCCAACTGAAAGCGACACCTACACAAGAATGTGAATTTAACATTTTACTTGAAGCCACAGATTGATTTATGGTAAAATGACATTTGAACATTCGGATTCCATATGCCAACCTCTAGATTTCCTCTTTTTTTAGACGCCAGTGTTCTTTTCCATGTATATGCTTGCCTTTACCTTCACCTCTAGTTTGGTACCATCTAGGGATGTATGCTTGTTGACTGCTGCATGTTTGTTTACTAAATGAATTCTTAAATCTATTTACAAAGCCTCAAAAAAGCATTGAAACTGACCAAACAGAAACTTTAATGTTTTTAATTGGCCTTAATAGGATTTTATTTGACAAACCATCACAAAGTAGCTCATTACCATGAAATAAATTGATTTATCAATAGTTTTCAGAGCTTTTAGCAGGTAAAAATGTATTTAAAAGACTGTCATGCTTTAATGCCCCGCTTTAGTCTAAATAGATTAAAATTCTCAAATTTAAATTTAGTCCACCTGCTATCTGGAGCCACCAAATTTCTAAACAGACCTCACACAGTCAAAAAAAAACACAAAAAAAACAAAACATAACTAGTTTTGAAATAGATTCAACAGAAAACTAAATGTATTTTGACCTGTTTACAGAATCCAGTTTCACATCTGATGAATTCAGAGCAAAAAGCTAAACTCTCTGTTTTGTTATTTGGTATTCCTTTAGTTTTTTTTTATAATTGAGGCATTTTCTCAACATAGAGCTCCTGCAGATTGAAGAAAAATTCATCAACAATTAGCATCCGGGGGTGAAATTGTGGCCCGGGTCATTTGTGGGCCTCAGGATGATTTTATGTAGTCCTCAACTACAAATCAGGGGCAACATTTGAAAGGAAATGTTAGAGACACAAAAAAGTATTTTTTAATCAACCATGGTTTATTTTTAGGGTTGTTTTTTATTTATTTGACTGTAGACGTGACAACAGAAATCCAGTTACATAAAAACTAAAGGTGAGCTCCCCTATTTATCAAATTAAACTAAATAAGGCAACAGTGAGCCATGTAGGTAACAAGACAACCATAAATACAAAGACAGTCAACCTTGAATAATCGTCTGCTGCTCTTTTCTTTTTTTTTAACTGGTAGAAACCTGCATGACGTTTTGCATCTATAATAATCTGTTTTCTGCAGAAATATGGTTGTTTAATAACTGTTCTTTTTTTTTGCATGTTTGTTGTTGAGTTTGATTAAAAAAAAGAATAAAAAGATATGCCTCTGGGCATGGCGTTGGTGTAGTGGTTAAGCACGCTACCATGTATGGAGGCCTCAGTCCTTGACACGGCCGCCACTGGTTCAAATCCTGGCCAGTTGACTTTTACCGCATGTCTTTCCCTCTCTCTAACCCTCTTTCCTGTCTGCCTACTTTCAAAAATAACAAAAATAAAGGCCACTAAAGGCTAAAAAAAGAGACATGCTTTACAAAATGCATCTTCACATTTCTGGGCCTCATGGCAAAAAGTTTGGACAGCCCTGCATTATTCAGTTTATGTTCTCTTTAAAACATTTCTAAATTGAATTTTTTTTCTTCTTCTGAATAAGGAGTGGGGATGATTTTTTTATGTTTAATACAACAGTTGTTCCATTTTCTAGACACACAGTATTACTGTAAACTAGTACTCTACTTGATACACATTCTGTGGAACAACAGCTGGAAAAAAACCCAGAGGTTTGTCCTTGTGTGGCTTCTATTAGACTTTAATCCACAGCTACTGAGGTTCAGGAGGTTAGTCGCTGTGGTTAGGAATGTTAAAATGAAGGCAAAATTAATATGTTCCTCCTTACCTCTGACTCATTAAAAGCTATTTTCTCCTCTGTGTTTTAGTATTTGATAGAAGTGCCAGTGTTTTTGACAGTTTCATAAAAAGCCTGAAGGTCTCCATAGAGTCGCTTAAACAAACACACACTTTGCATCGAATTCCATGCATTTTGCCTTACTCTTACCTCATAGCTGGGTAGAGTTCCCAAAAATTGTACTTAAGTAAAACTAACACTACTTCATTATATTGTTACTCAAGTAAAAGTAAAAAGAAGCCTTTAAAGAAATGAGTCAAGTAAGAGTAAAAAATATTTGGTAAAAAGGCTACTGAGTAACTGATGATTACCCATGATCATAACAACTGATTTAATATTATTTTGAGTTATAAAACTTAAATAGTCCGTAGTTTTAATTACAGTTAACTACAGTATACTGTTTACTATAAGTCCCCAAAACGTAGCATGTTTATGGGAAATTGCTGCAGAAAAAAAGGCCAAAGGGAAATTGGTCTTTCACAATGTAACAGAGCTTCTGACAGCTGTAGTTTAGGTTCCCACTGTCGGCCCCACACCAGCATCAGCTTTAATCAAACACAAGTAAACATAGTTTTTCCTCATCCTCTCTGCTTTCAAACAATTCCCTCTTAATTTGCTGCAAGTGTTTTCTTTTTTTTCCAGACTTTTAGGCTTTTTTCCCTGCAGCAGTTTTCCCATGGCACAAATGTGGACCCGGTAAAAAATAAAAATACAATACAATAAAAAAAAAAAAAAAAGAAATCCAAGCAGTGCAATCTTCAATGTATTATGGGATACACTCTTCTGAGCAGAAGGATTGGACACTGCAAAAGAAGTAATCTGCAGAACTGCTGAGTTGGTACATTTCCAATAAGTCCTAACCTATATAAGCCAAGGCTAAGAAGAGTAATGTCTTCTATTCAGGTTTCACCATAAGAACCTGTGCAGACTATTGCTAAACAACAATTTATGTATTTTGTTTTGCTCCTTACAGGAAGATTATGAAACAGAGAGATCTAAATTACATCGTATTCATCACAGGAGAGTCACTTCAGTGATTCAGAAGGTGGACTTCATCTAACAATGTGCTGTTGGGAGTTTATTGTCTACATATAAAGGTAAAGTTCATAAAAATAATGACAGCAAGGGGCGGTTAAAAAAATGATTAACAGCAAACACTATCTCACCTCAAAGGCAAGATAATCTCTGGTGATTAGTTAATCAGAACTGTTCAGAATCTAAGGCGTAATCCTCAAAGATCTTGAAATACTGAGGCTGAGCAAATCGCATGTGCAAACTTGTTTGCCTTTTGAAGACAATTTCAGAAAGCAGAGCAGAGTAAATAAAGAGTAAATGCTTTGTGTAGCCTGTCAGCTACAGTATTGTCTTGGCTTTAAGATGTAATTCACTGACTTTTAAGAGGAAACATCTCAGATTGTTCACATGCTCACAAAGCACATCTGTAGTCTCTTTTTGCTGACAAAACTTAAAAGATGTAAACTGTAGCAGATCTGGGCTTGGGAAAATTGTATGAGGGATAGACAGCCTAAGTAAGGCTTGTTTGCTTCAATTAAAATTTCTCCAGGACTAAGTCATAGAAATTTTTTATTTCTATTTATTCCAGAAAAGGTGATATATCAGCATGTTGTTGGTGATGTATAGAAACATTAAAGAAGGGTTGTAACAATAAAATCAGCCCATAACATAATACTATAGACTATGCTATATAAAAAAATAAAAGCTTTAATACAACTACAAGAATACGAGTTCTTAGGTTTAAATTAAGCTGAATTTTAAAGTTTTGTTTTCTTCACAGTCTTAATCTCAAGTCAGTAAAAAAAACAATTAGATATTATAAATAGAAATATGTAACTAGATCAGTTCCATGTAATTTTAGTTGCAACAGCATTTTAACTTGTAATTAATAACTTTAAATAGTAAAAAAGTTCTCTGGAAGCCCAGCTAACGGCATTGATAGTTGCATCGAGTTGTTTACTTTAAGGCAATCGGTGATACTGAGAAATGATTTGGCAACAATGAACAATAGTTTCATTTAATTATTAACTTTTTGGCAATCAAGCAGAATCCAGAACCCCAACAAAGGCAGTCCTGACACCAAACATACCCGCATTCAGTCAGTAACTAAAGAGAAAAGCGGAAGAGGAAGATGAAATTCAGATTTTTTTCCAATCACTAAAGACATCACAGTAGGATTGCACTCACAATAGCACTCCTTTGGATATGTTCATTTATTTATTCGCAAATTGATCCATTTTAGTTTTTAAAATAACCTAAAACCTCAAAGCAAAAGTTATTTTTTTCAAGTTTTATATATATTTATAGTATCTGGTGGAATATGTATTAAAGTGAGCTCAGTCTGAATGCTTGTGATACTTTTCATTCAACCTTTATGTCTCTTTGTTTGTTC
>JAUZNJ010070609.1:0-25759 GCA_034780135.1 Jordanella pulchra
TATATATATATGTATGTATGTGTGTGTGTGTGTGGGGGGGGGGGGGTATTGGTGTGTGTGTGTTTTGTATATTCTCTGCATTTCCATCTTTGATAACTGAACAGATTAAGCAGAAAAGGAGAGGCTGATTACAAAAAGATGCTTTCAGTTAAAATCCAGCCGAAACAGTTAAACCGGATAGATTGTGTCCTAGTGTAAAAATCGATGGCTTAATGTCTGGGCAGAGGGCCAATTTACACAGGAACACTTCTAATACAAAAATGGCAGCCAGTCAACATTCAACCACACTTGCCTACTACTGTATTTTAATGTAAATTTGTGTTTTAAAAGGATGGCTGATAGTGTCTAAAGTTTAGGTTTGAGGTGATTGTTACAAAGCGAAAGGGGGACACTAAAAAAGCTAGACCTTCACGTCTTTAACAATAAAGGTACTTTCTGAACGCCTGATGTTGTCGTAATGTGCAAGTATGTATAGACAAAAACACAGACAAGAACATGGGAATAGCATAAAGGATATTTTTAATAATAATAGTAATAATTAAAGAAAAAGAAACAAGGAAAGCATGATGGGGAACATCCTGTTTTAATTGTGCATAACAATGACACAGGAGAACTTGCATCGTGCTGGGAAGCCCTGGCCAAGAACACAGTGATCTAAGGGTTCAGAGGAAACGCTTCATTTAAAAGAAAAGAACATTCCACTTATTTTAAATGAGAATAATATATCTGATTTAAAAGAAACTCAGCAGAATCTGGATTCATTTTTCTGTTTGAAAGTAAAATATGATATCAGTCTATAAAATATCTCATTGAAGTCTTGGTCAAAAATTATATGCATAATCAGTTCAAAGTCCCATAAGGTACAAAATTCACTTTATATAAATTTTGCATCAGTTATATGTTTTCTGAAGTCTGTGTATGGGGTTCAAAAATGAAAAAAAAAAACCTTTTACCTCTATCATTGCCTTTCTCCACCTCTTTAGGAAAGGTGTGCTCAAAATGCTCCGTTTGAAAATTATGCCCTTTATGATGTCATAAGGTCCAGAGTGGTCTGTAGCAGCACATCAGTCAAGCTCCAGCCTCCATCTTAAGTACTATTTCATGCTCATAGGCTATCTTTACGAATTCTGACTGGTTGTCATGGTTGCAGGTGGAGGGGGCGTTGCCTTTAGAGGACGGGGCGTGGAAAGCCCAAACAGTTCGTCCACAGGAGGGCTGTATAAGGTGGTTTTTGGTAAAGGCCATCTGCCTAATATGATAAGATTCTTTTCTGAACAAATGGCAAAGCACAGCTCTGGGCGCCTCATTGTTGTTCTTTATGATTCCTTTGAAATGTTTATCATAGAGAGCCCTTTAAAGTATTTAATTCTAATTAAATGTATCTGTTCGACTATTTTTTAGATGTTTACACTTGGTACTGATGATTATTTAATAGTTTTTCAATGGTTCAATGGTTTCTTTGTTACTCAGCTAGATCAAGGCGAAATTGTTGTCTCAGTATAGTCTGTACAAGAAAAGACAAAAGCACAGAGATGTTATACATGGAGGGACGTGGTGTTCAAGGCCTTGCTGCCGTTGAAGGTGCTGCCTTTTCATTAGTGGAGAAAAAAAAGAAGAGAACAGCATCCCAGTATGTTTCTTATTTATTTATCCCTACAAAAATTACATTATTGGTGGCGCACCTTTAACTCCTCAGGCTGCTAAAACTATTTAAATTCCTCCTATGGGGAGGATAAAGTTTATCTTATATCCTCATTAATAACTGTATGATTGTTAAAGAGGCGTATGTGCTCATTTATTTCACTGTAGGGGTGATGGATCAGCCAAACAACTTTTTCCGTCATTATCTTCTCTCAAGACAATCTTAGGCTCCTCACTGCTCCTAACATTCTTCTCTTCAAGATTTCTCTAAAACTGCGGATGCTTTGTAAATAGATTTTGTATCACTAACAAAAAATATTTTCAAAATACATTTGGGAAAATGTACAATTTTTCTTAAAACGCCAAGACCTACATTTTGTTAAGGATGTTTTATGAATATGAGTCCAGGTGTCTAAAGACACAAAAAAATTTTGTAACCAGAAGTATTTATATGCTTTAAACACACAGCAGTTCCATTTATTTAAAAAAAAAGCGTTTGTGAGAAAATTCTGGCTTCATGAGGCCTTCAGTTTTATTCATAAGGCTGATGGGAGGAAAGTCATCAATCCAAGTCGTGGAGCAGCAACATTGGACACTGATTGACACTGACACTAGTGAAGGGGCTTTATCCAGAGACATCAACAAATAAAGGCAGGTTAAAAGTAGTTGTTTGGACTTTCATTCTACTTGCTGATTTGACCCCATTTGGAAATCATTCTTGACTTATCTTCTGTTCAGACTACAGTCCTATGACTGCTAGGCAGATATTTTGAAAAAGAGAGGTACTATCCTGTTTTCAATGTAAATTGTGCAGCAGGGTTATTACAACCTCTGCTAAAAGCTACATGTAAGAGGTAGGGGTGGGGTGTGTGTGGGGGGGTTTGAGCAGAAAGAGACGAGCCCTGGCACACTGCCACTCATCTGGCCACCTTTTCTAAGCAGGGCAGAAAATCAAACACGCCAGAGAAGAATTAAAGGAGAAAGAGAGAGGGAGAGGAAAGAAGAAAAATGATTTTTTTTCTTATAAATAGCAGGGCTTGCCAGAAGGCAGAGGAAATGAGAGCAAGTGAGCGCTGAAAAAGAAGGGCTTGAGCTTGACACGGGGCTTAAAATTGAGAGGGGGCGGAAAGAAGGGACCTACTGCGCGAAAATGTCTCCAACCAAAGCAAGGATTAGTGTTCCAACCTCCTCCAACGCCAAGATCTGCCAGTACAACTAATCACCTTCACAGCTTCTTTCTCTCTCTAGCTCTCTCTCTACTTTTTTTTAACACTTTTCTTCCCCCACTTTTTTGCCTACTGTCCCTCTGCTCTTTAAAGTATCATTTTGCCCCTCTCTCGTTGTCATTATGGTCAAATTAAAGCAGAGCATGTACTGCCAAGTGCGATTATCTGCTGCAAACTAACTGAGCACTAAGGTGTTTTTTTTTCTCTGACTCACGGGTGTGTGGTGCATTACAAGCCGCCTGAACACGTTGCAAACTTCAAAAGGCATCTACATACATGACGACAAGGATGTTGCAGATAAATCACCCCTCTCCCCATCCTCTCAGTCTGTCATTTCTCTCCTGTCCCTCCATTCCTCACCCCTCCTTCTCCACCTGCCAGCCCATCTTCTCTTCTTCACTCTTCCATCCGTTTCTCCTCTTGACAAGGTCTCCTCTCAAAAATGGCGGCGGTGCATAAATATAAACAAGTCAAACTGATCACACAGAGGATACGCCACCAGGAAGAGCATTATTTTTGGAGGGAGGGGTGTATGCACGCAACAGGAACAATTACAATTGTTTTCTCTCTTTTTCCTCCATTTTACCCCCTGCCAGATGTCTGTGGAGTATAGAGGACATAGTTATCATAATTGATAAAAAACATAGAAATTAATAAATGGTTCAAAATAATAACTTCTATCTCAACAAGCAGATGTTTAAACAATATAAAATTAATCAAATGTAACATAAGTTTATATTGATACTGAATCTAACTAATAATTCGCTTCAATGTCAATTTCCCAAATTTTTTTATTATTGTAGTGCTGGGATACAATAATAGATTAGATTTTGCAGTTCAGTTGCCATCACACACTCTCTATATGCTGATTATATTTATGGCCTGTGGATGCCTACATTTGATGGTCATATTTCAAATAGTAATGTTAGCCTGCATGATTTTTAACGAAGTTAATTTTTTCTGTCCTTACTGACTTTCGAAATCTGTCCATTTTTATCCTTTCTTTATCAATTTTTTTTACTTAAATCTTTTATTATTAAGCTAGAATGAAATTTGCCTTCTAAATAGACGGATTTTTTGTTCCCTCTAATATTTCTTAACATTTTTACCCTCACTTTATTCTATGTGTACTTGTATTCCCGTGTTTTCTTTTCCTTTCTCTCACTATATTTTATATTCCAAAAAATCGAGCAGGCAGGGGAGGAGTAAGATAGGCAGTTCTTCATCCTTCTCACTGCCTTTGCTTTTTGCTACTTGGTTATAAATGCAAAAATAAAACCTAAAAATATGCAAAGACTAAAAGTAAAGATCCCCGACTTGGAAAAAAACGGAGGAAAGTTGATTTTATTTACTAAACAAATCAATCTGATTTAAAATTACAGGGCAAACACTGATCATAGATTGATATAAATTTATTTAACAATTAAATTGATGTATAGATGATCTAAACATAATCCTTCATTATACACAACAAATGTATTATTTTAAGGAGTAATTTATTTATTCCTATATTTAATCTTGATTATGAGAGTTTGGCCCCTCCAATGTAGGGGAGGGGGGCCACTGCTACAGAACCAAGTGACAGGACCACTTCACAGACAGATGCCTGGCAGGAGATCGCAGCCGGTAGAGAGTGTGTAAATTCATCCTCCAGTATGAATAAATACATGCTGCCTCTCTGTACTGTATAGGTGCGAGAACAAAAATGTAATTAGGCAGTCAGGCAGGAAAGTAATCCGCCTTGTTGTTCTCAATGTTTGCACATTTTGTCCACAAATAACGCACTACAGAGGCAGACAGGAGAGGAATTGCTACTGAATATTCATTTACAAAATAACAGTATGCTGATAAGGCCAATGCATGTGATAATCAGTTAACTAAATGTGCACAATAAAGACAGAAAAAAACAGTGTTTGATAGGAGGACAGAATAAAGACTTAAACACGAATATTCATATATCACCTAAGAAAAAATGTCACAAATAAAAGCTGCAGAGTAATCTTAAACAAATGAGTTTTTTTAGACAAAAACGCACCTCGTGAAATAAAAAAAAATACACTCAATGTAATTTCTTCAAGTATGAAGTTGAAATGCTGGTTGTGTTTATGTTGGTTTTTTTTTATATCAAGCAGTTTGCCTGAAGGGCTACAGTTAATGATTGGCAGTACAATATTGATTAAATGAGATGTGTGATATTTACAGAATGGTTCACTGTACTTTTCTACAATTATGCCCTAACAAATCCAGCTTCTTTACATCAATTGAGATGATCCAGTGCCAGTGTATTGCATTATGTTTGTGTTTTTTTTTGTAGAGCAGCAATACATTAATCCACTACTATGAAGATGCAAAAAAATACTATCGGCAGGACAAAGCTGTGAGTAATAACATGTGATAATGACTTTGCAATGCATATTTTTTTAAGCAAATTAAATCCAGTTTGATCTATTGTAGCAAGAACAGACATACAGACAGAGAGGAAGAAGCATAAAGATCTATTTTTTGGGGTGTATGCTAATGCAGACATTGATTATTTATAAATTGGCTCACAAATCTACCCAAAATCTAATTGTGAGGAACCAAAAGCAATGAATCACAGAAGTTTGAGAGTAAAGTACTTTTAATGGGGACTATATAATATAAACCCAATGAAATCATTCTGCAAATAAGTGTCATTGATTTGATCAACTCCATATCCAGGCTGTGTAAAATTTTATGAAAGCTTAGAAACATGACAATCGTAACACAGTCAGTTTGACCTGGAGACCAAAGAAGAACAGTTAATCATGCAGAAGACAGACATATAAACTATGTCAAAGCTCTTCATTATGAAAAACATGTTGCAAAATAGTGAAAATTTTACATATGTCAACATTTGGTGCAAACCAGACCTCTGAAACACTCCTTAAATACAACATCCTTTCTCAAAGGTAACAGTGATCCTAACACTGTGAGCCCAGAGTAAAGTCAGTGGTTCACTAAAGAAGGAGGTGGCATAGTTAATGTGTTATATAGACAGCCAATGCTGCCACCCTAACCACAACTCTTAAGCCACATAAACGATGTTGATGTGTCATGTATGGTGCCAATAGAAATAAACGCACAGCAAATGACAAAAGGTCCCGTCAAACAGGTGAAGGTTTCAAATTCCAAAACAGACGCAAACAAATTAAAAAAAAGAGAAGCAAAAAAAAAAATGTAATAGAAAAATACCAACAGATAAATTCTGTTATCATGTTTGCAATCTTTGTCCGCCATAATATGCAGACACCTAACGAGAGCAGTGAATGGCTGTCAATGAAAATAAGAATAACATGGCAGAGTGCTGCGAAGCTTTTAGTTTTAGTTACTGATGAAGTGAGATATCTAGGACTCATTATTTACTCATGAAAACGTGCTGCTGTTGGTGTGTTAAGAGAGTGCAGAGGTCCACAAGCTTTTTTACCTGGGTTTTTTTTATCACTATTTATTACAAGAGCACTAGAAGTGTCACAGCTTACAAATGTAGATTTACTATATATTTATGAAGTATATCTCTGTAGCAGTTAAGCAGAACAAAAGATGTGATCCTTGATTTTTAAATACTATATCAATGACTTCCCCTTTATATTAGTCAAATGTTTTTTTTCTGCTAAAACAGGTTTTATGCCTGACATTTCTACAATAACCCAAACTGCAGATATAAAAAACAAACTAATTCAAACCATAAAATGCAAAATGATCTTGATCAAAATTAAAAGGTGCATTCTGTTAAGATTTATATCCTCTACTCTACTATTGTTCACTAACTATGAAAAAGATAATCTGATAAAATATTTTACATGATGTCGAACAAACAGAAAAAATTTAATGTTTTAAAAATAAGAATGATTTGAAGCCATTGTGATTTCAGCAGCTCATATGGAATTTAATGCATTCATGTACATGAAAGATATGAAGAAAATATCAGTGGAGACTGATGAGATGGCCCTGTGATGGTTCTGTTCAGAAACAGCATGGCACTGGCCCCTGACTGCAACCTGACCTTTTGGTGAGGGAAAAGCAGTATTCCTTTATTGAAACCTCATATGTTTTTGCTTATTTAGAGTTCACCAATATTTTTTTTAAATTCACATTAAAGTCACATTCCCGCTCTATGTTTGATGTAGCTGAACTCTGCTGCTGGCATCACAGTAATAAGTATCAGAAGTGTGCCACTGCATGTAAAACCAATTATATTTGGAGTAATGAGACCTTGCTTTTGTTATTCACCACTAAAAACAAGCAGAGTAAGACACAGCAGCAGGTTTTAAATGCTAAATGGTTTTTGAAAGAAGCAAAAGCCCCCTTGACCCCTACAAGCCCCCCACCGGTCTCCACCAGGACGTGTAGACCTCTGCTGGACAGCGGGGGGAACTACAGATGACCATGCAGCCAACCTGGTGGGGAACAAAGAGGCAGCATTGTACCAAAGAGTCCTATCACTCTCCTCCAAAAGGGAGGACAGGAGAAAAAGGCTTCCAGGAGGGGAGGTGAGCGATGCAGCTGTGCTCTCTGCGGTCGGCTCCCAAACTGTTTCGACACAGGGAAAAAGGAGGGGGTGAGGAGGAGTTTGGGTGTGAGCATGGTAACACATCTGTCATCCTATCATCAACACTGTCACATCACACAACAAATGGGTTGAACAGACCAAAAACAAGGGATGGCAAAAGGTGTTGGAGAGAGAGAGATGGCTCCTGATGATCTAAATAAGTGTCTGCCGGTGTGTTTATCACAGGACACAAGGAGAGAACAGTTATCAGGTGTATGCAAAGAAGCATAAATCTTAAAATCATATCTTTGTGACGGGTTTCTGTTGGTCAGAGGTCTCTGCTGAGCCCCCAAAACATCAAACTCTGTCTTTGAGGCGTAGTGAAATGAACATAGTGAAATATTTATTTTAACCACATACTGCTGAACATTGTTTTTTAATTATTATGCTCTTTTGAGGTACAATGACACCTTGACTGTGAACAGCTTTATCCACTCAGTGGCCTCTACCTGGTGGTCATCTTGGTTACTCCTAAGTTGCAGATTGACAATGCTATAGCAGCTGTTTCAGGCGTAACAGGAAGTGTATAGTTACTTACACGTATAAACTCACCCCACACACACACACACACACACACACACACACACACACACAGACCTCGAGCCCTGGACTAACACAAGAAGGTAGCAGCAGTAGCTGTGAGGGTGGTATACTGTATAGTGAGTGAGAGGATGTACAATTCTGACACCATGTTGCCCTCTTTTGGTGAGAACATGCCACTGCAGGCTATGGTCCTCACACCCTGAAGGCAACTAACAACCCTGCATGTCTTTCAAAGCGCAATGAAGCGACAAACAGTTAAACAGACAAGTTGATTAACGAGAAAATCAATGCAATGAAATACAAGGGATTTAGTTTTGCTAATAAGATGGAAACTTAAAAGAAAATTAGACCTAAAGATGAACCGAGGCACAAGATTTTAAGGAAAAGTTTAGAACACGTATGAAGAAATACAAACGTAGCCACTTGTTTTTGTATTGGTCAGAATTCATGGCCTAAAGTTTTCCTCAGTGTAGCAATTCCTCGGAAAACCACATTTACATGAAAAGTTAAATCAAGTATTATGGTGATTGCTTTATGATGCTTTTCCTCTAAAAACATGGCTTCAAATTGCAATTGAATCAATACAAAAAGTTCTGGGCACGATTATTAGTCTTTACAGGTAGTATTTCTCAGTTTTCCTTGTGTTCTGTCAACATTGTAAGTTAAGTTGCAACTTTTCACATTTGATTGAAAAATTCACAGGTTTGTCACAAAGCATGTGTCCCTCAGATGGAAAACCTTTTTAATTTCCTTTGCTTTTTTTTAGAAAGAATGTAAATCAGGTCTCTAATGTATGCTTTAATCAGGGCATAAATATTTTTGTGCTTTGATATTACTAAAGAAAACTCATCAGGCTGCTAAAGACATAAATTTAATTTAATAAATTTAGTCAGCAAAGGAAACCCTGAAGCATATTAACACAGATAAGTTTTTACAAAATGAAAAGAAGAAGATTGACAACAATAAATACATTCATATATGTAATACTCATGTTTGTACCACATTTGAAGGGCAAATTTCTCCAAGAGTGAAATGTTTTGGAGAGTTAATTTTTGCTAATGAGGCAAGAAATTATACATATAGAATAAATCTAAGCCAAGAATTTTCATTTGATAAAATGTTAGAAACTAAAAATAAACAATCATTACACAGTGAATTATGTATATTTAGATTTGCGTTTGTCAAAATTTTACATTACATATTTTCATTTTAAAGTGTAGAATGTTCTATATTTTCTTCTATCAAGTTTTAAATGGTAGATTCTGACCAAGTCTGTATCAAAGTATTCAGATTGTTTACTTTCAAGTCTTTCTATTGTAACAGAGCAGTGGAACAGCTTCAAATTTAAAAAGTCTTTAAATCCAAGGATGCGATCAGCTAACATTGTGCATATGAAATAATTTTGAGACATAAGGCATCAAAGTGGGATGTGCTAGTTTTATTAGTGTTTTGGACGAAAAATAAATGCTTAACAGTGGAAGCTGTCATGTGTCTTCTGTCTTCTACCGACTGAGTTTTGGATTTAAAGCCTGAAGTGACGGTGCGTGTGCATCTCGTGCTGCTGCAGATCTTTATTTCCCCGCTCCACGCTGGCAGCGCCTGTCGTTAGGCAAAGCTCCAAGCCATTTCCCCTCGATGCATCTCGACTGAATCAATAGGGCCCCTCGCAGCGTATCATTAGACATAAGTATTATAATTACTTGTGTTATTAATTTTGCCTTAATACCAGGGATAATATGATATGTAATTCAACGCTGTTGAGGGAAGAGAAAATAAGATGATCACAAATGCATCTCTTAGGAAAATCAATGCTGAAATGGATATTCCAATACTGCCAAACCACTGGTGCTGCTTTTTCCCCTTCTTTTTACTTCATGCATATCAGCCAATCATTTTCTGCTCTCATCTGGAAAAAAATATATAAATACGTGCAACGTATTTCACATGGCCTCCTAGTCCGAGGCAAAACAATATGGATTTGTGTTCCCTCACAAACAATTTTAATAAAAAGTTATCGATTGGGGATAGAGCAGATAGCCTGTGGGCGCAGAGCACCAGACCCCAGTGGCTCCAGATCATTAATGTCCTCAACTGCTGGCTTCACCGGTGCAAATTTCTTCAATAAGGGGCCGGCACACGAGCTTCAGGGTTTGATTTTTTTAACCAAGGTATAGGTGGCTCATGCACGAGCTGCAAAATCAGATCACATTTAGCTTAAAGATCCTTGTTATTTTTTTACTTCTATTCTAAACATTTGTGGCAAACATCTTCAGAGCGAAGAGCTCAAGCTGTAAACAAAGCACTAGTCAATGCTCAGTGTGGCGATGAGTTCACAAGAACACTCTCTTATGAACTGCTTCATGTCAAACAGGGAAAATTTGTGTTGCTTCGGGATCTACATCCAGAGAAGAAGGACTTGCATTCCCATTCCGGAGCAGGTAGAAAAACCTTGCTTCTGTGAGACAGTTTTAATTACCAGCTACTTTCTGTGTGCTTACGATTTCAATTTTTCCCTGCAAAGCCGTTAATGATATTCAAAACGCCTGCTGGCTACTCCGACTCCTTATTCTCCCCTTTTCTTTCCTTCCCACTGAAATGTGAATACTTAAGTTTATGGGCTTATTTGTCCTACAGTCACTTTGTTAAATCTTTTTTTCTCTCTCGCTCTCTGCCCAACACGACTTTTTAAACACAAGCTTCCCTGGAAGGGATGGTAATAAAGGGTTTTTGGGTAGAAGGTTTGGTGGGGATCAATGTGGAATATATTAGCCTGCGCTGCCGAGACCGACTTCAATAATAAAAGAATTGATCCTGTGAAGTGAAGCTTTATTTTGAGCGCTGGCATGGTAAAGGGAAAAGGAGGATGGTCCATTCCAATGCTATGCAGACCAGATGGAGAATCACAGCAGGCTTTTTCACCCTCCCCCAAATTTTTCACATTGCATTTTCAATCCGGCGTTAGATGCAATCACACAATTACTGAGGGATTTCTGTTGAAGCAAATGAGAGACAAAGGAGTATGTCCAATAATACAGCATATGGAAAAACATATTCAGCTGGCAGTGCGTTTCACTGCCAAATGCAGAAATGTGGGAAAGGGGTCAAGAAAAAGAGATGAAATTCAATGAAACTGATTTTTAAAAACACATAAAGATTACTGGAAGGTATTAAGTGTGATATCTAAAGCTCATTGTGTGTTTAGTTAAACTTGGACTAATTTTCCTTTGAATTTCATGTTTTCAAAACAGAAGCCACTAATATTTCCATTAGTCGCCGGACACATCTCATCCCAGCAGTGTCTCTGCACGCAACCGTCGGTTTGTGAAGTGCAGGCGGTAATCAAGCGTGAGGGCTGGATATATAACGAGCACACTTCACAGTATGCCTAACAAGCACACTTCACACACTAATCAGCTCAAGTAGACTTGCGCTGCATCCGCATCTTCACGTTTGTTTTGCTCCCGGCTTAGATCATGAAAACAGCCTGTATGGTATCAATAGATTTGGCCATCACTGATTTAACTAAGAACACACTGAGGTGTTGTATGGATGATTCCTGAGGTGATTAAAATAAAGCGACGAATGGAAGGAGGAGGTTAGGAGAAATAAGAGAGAGAAAAATACACACACTCCTTACGTGTACTGATCTTCCTGCAGGATGCTTGAGTCAAAATAATCCACCCAAATTAGCCTTAGTGTCAAATTTAGGGCCATAAATGGTCTTTTCTGTAATACCTCTGGGATTATCATTCTCATATAAAAAAAAATGGAGAATCAATTTGAAATCTGATGATAACTCTGTTATCTTATTTGGGTAAAAAGGTTTTCAACTCATGTAAAAGCAACAGGTCAAAGTCCATACTCCACTAAGAAAAAAAAAATATTTCACATTAAAAGACAACTAAAACTACCAATAAGTCAAATGTAAAAATCAAAAGTTATTTTTGATTCTGAAAAAAACAGATGTAACAGAGAAATCAAATTAACTTTGAAAAATCAAAAGTAATATTTAGATAAAATAAATACATATAACACTAATAAATAGAAATCTAGTGTAACATAAACAAATGTAAAGAAATATAAAGACTGCAGAATAAATGGCACAAATGAAATTAAACATCAATGTAACCAGCATGCATTAATGCCAATTACATGCAAAGCATGTTAAAAACAGTTTATCTATGTGTTTTAAAGCTACACAAATAAGTATATCAGTATGTTAAATGGTAAATAAAATAAAACTGTTACAAAACTAAATAAAACATGAAAGATTAAAGATTTCTAAGATGTATTTAGTATCTTACATAAAAACTGAAACATTAAGTGTAACATAAAAGTGTGCGGAATGAAAACATAGATCAAAAACAGAGAAAACATGAACAAACAAATGCAACTATCAAATAAACAAAGAAATTAATGACAGAAAGGCGTAAACAAATCAAATATCAAATTAAGATAATAATGATATGTGACGACCCACATGCCACATCACCGAAAATTAATCCACTGTAACATTAAGATGAAATTACCAAATGTATTACGAATAAATAAATCAGTAGCAACAAAAATAGATCAAAAGCATTATAAATATAAAATACAAAACATAAACATGCAAAGACAACCATAAAAAATAAGTTCTCAAATAAAGCAGAAATATGATTCATCAAATTTAATAAAAGATTTGTAAGTAATTTTTTTTGTAAGTGATTTAGCTATTTGACATTTACCATCTGACTTATTAGAAGCTAGTATGAGCCAGAGTTCCACAAGGATAAATAAAAAGTCATTTTCTTGGCCCAAGAGGCATGTATTATGCCTTAGTACAAATTCCTATGTTGGGAAACGGCCTCAGCAATCAAAGGTTTGCAAACTGATTAAAAGAAAAATGCATGAAGCCACCAACTCTAATATGGACAGGCAGGAAAGACACCCCCTTCCCGTAATCCCATAAACTCATGTCATACAGCAAGTCAAAGCTATATGTGAGGCCTGTAATCCTGTAGGGCCAAGCTTGTATAAAGAGACCTACACGTAAACAAACAATCTGTCTTTACACAAGGAGAGTAAGGCATTTAATGCAGAAATGGATAGTCCTTATTTATGCAGAAGAATACTGATTTCTACCTTTGGGACCAAATTTGGCTTAATTGGGGTAGTTTGCATAAAATATCACGAAAAAATGACTTGATATAAAGCTCAAAGCCTTTCTTATCTTTCTTTTTTTAAATAATACATGAATTATAAATAAAACTTTCCACAAGATTAAGGGCTAAACATATGATCTATAACTGGGGATGCATTTCAATGTCTTCAAAACTGTTCTGCTGTGAGGGCAGTCGATCAACCAGGGTTGCAGGGAACAAAGTTTCCCATTATCATTGAGATACATGCAAAAACACAACGTGAATAAAGGGGAAAAAATAACAATGAGATAAAAAGCCATGTCGGACAAGGCTTATGTCTTCCTTCTTCGAGAGAGAGGGAGAGAAAGAGAGAGAGAAAGAGAGAGAGGCAGAGACGGAGGGAGCAGGACCCACACGGCGAGGTTCCAGCCAATTGCGTTCAAGAGAAGTGACCATGGCCAGTGATAAACAAAGCACCATAGATCACTCCTCCCGCAGACGGAGCCCGGCACCGGAGGCGACGGAAGGGAGAGCGGTGGGTCAGACAAAGAAGCAGACATCGAGGAGAGAGGACGCATCTGCCCCTCTGTTCGACTCTCACGATTCAATCTGATACCCCTTTTTTCCACCACCGGAATGCCATTAAAAGTCGACCGATTTGCTGTAGAGTTGCTCCGAGTGACGAGAAGGAGCTAAGCGAGCCACGGGAAGAAAACGCGAGGGTGTCGCACTCCCTTGCAGCCGCCGAGCTGATGCATCATAAAGAGATAAATCCTTAAGACAATAATCCCAATAAGTATTAAGAATCCCTTAAAGGAAAAAAGGGCTTTCATAACTTACCCAATTCCAGGAACAAGACTCAGATTGAGTGTTCATTTGAGCCCAACGCGCGTCACAGAAACATTAGATATTCCTCCAAAACAGATGCGCAAAGAAGGAGCAGTGAGGTTCTACCTCTTTTGTTTGTCAGTCTGCCTTGCTAGGTTTTTTCACTGTTTGCATCAGCTGGCTCTTTACAGCTTTGAAGCAGGTGGATGACAAAAACATCAATCTCTCCAGGCACACTGTGTGGCACCATGCACGCCTTGACACACTCCCCTCACCAGTTTCTATACAATATAATCACACATTGTATTCCCCGCTCACAGCTTCACGAATACAAACGGGCTCAAACAGAAAGTGAAGGACAAGTTTTGTTTTGTTGTGGTAAATTTTCATTGGATGAGAACGGATATTTTTCTATAGTTTAATTTTCTGCATGCTTAGGCGAAAGTTAAACAAGCAGGTCAAAGTAGACATGTGATTCAGAAGTCAGCATTCAGGTCGTGAAATTACTCTTCAGAGAAGACCAGTTCACCAGTTTGATAATATAAACAAGAAATCAGCCAATCAAAAGGCAGCAACTCATTGTATTTATACACCTGAATGATGACCAGGTGATGGACGTTTAAACGTAGAAATAGGAAAAAAAAGGGGATCCATGGGACTGAATGCAGATTTTTTGGTTTCACAAAGACTGATCATCTCAGAAACTACAGACCTGCATGGAGTTACACTTAAATCTATTGTTAGATTAACTACTTTCTATCAGTCATGGAAGAAGATAAAAAAATTAAAAGAAGTTCAAATAATCTCATGTTCTCCATATTTACGCATAATATGAACTCATAACTCACAAGAGTTGAACCTTAGAGCAGATGAACAGCTGCAGAGGTTCACATTGGGGGCCACTTTTGCCAGCTAAGACCAGGAGACTACAATTTATACATGTGAAAATACTAGAAAAGAGAAGCATTACCTGGTCCAATGAATCTCAGTTTAAACTTTTGCTTAAAAGTTGTGTCTTCAGAAGATTTGTAAACAACAACAGGATGTCTTCAGTAAGAGGCTTCTCCAGATCCGGTGCAAAACAGACGGATACAGAATATCCTTCCTGCCTACAGGCATCAACACCTTCAACAACTGGTTAAGAGAAAAGAAAGCATGAGTTTCTACAACATTTAATTTCACTTTGGGATAAATAAAGTAGTTTTGAATTGAACTGAATTGAATTAAATTGAATTAAAGATCAGAATCTTCCCTAACAAAACCAAAAACATTAATTCGCTCTGCATGGCATTAACAGTTCAAGTTGTTGGTATAGTTCAAAGAGTTTTAAGATGAGTTTCTGCTAAGTTATTAATGGTAATAATTATCTTACAGCAAGGCTGCTAAAAGTAAAGAATAATAAGTGAAACAGTATAAAGAGTATATCTAAGATGTGTTCTTTATATTTTAGCAGAATACAGAAGTGTCAACTAAAATCTTTAATATCACTGGGATACAATGTGTAAATTTCAATTATCAATGATTTAATCTTTAATATTCTTTTGTCATTTAAAAATATACCATAGAAATGTCTAATTGATAATTGCTTTTATGTAAATATGTTTTCTTTTCTTTAGATAAATGAAAAAATTTTTAGAGACAAAAATAATCTAGTCTCCTAAATAAATTTAGACATAAATTTTTTCTAGGACAGAAAGTATAGAAGCCCATTTCCATCACTAATGAAAAAAACAACTTATTTCTCATAATTATAACTTATCTATCTCATAAACATGAAATAGCTAAATCATAATTATGAGAAAGTTGTGAGGTAGTATCTCATAATTTTGAGATGGCTAAATCAGTATTATGAGATAGTTTTATTATTATGAGATATTTTTTAATTATTATGATAAAGTATCTCATAATTGTGAGAGAGTAGGTAGTTAATCTAAGGTAGCTAATAAAATATGATATACATACTTTGTTATCAAAGTGGTGGAAATGGGCTTCCACAGGAAAATGATTTACGCATCATGTCAGATATTTTCAACAAGATTATGAAACATGTTATTTTTGTAGATTATTGTAGATTAAACTATTTAATTAATGCCCTGCCATCCAAAAACTCAAGCTTGAATGATAAGGGGGAAAGTAAAAACTGCCCCTCATCTTTGAATTTATTTTCAATCGTTCTGAGATGTTATTTAGAAACAATGGCTTTTATACTGAGGTGTGTTGCAGGCACCAAGGAGAAAGACTCAGAAAGTTAAGCAAAATGTAGTCTTTTGGTACATTATGCCTGGTGTAAGACATTTATTCTCGAAAGTTATTTATACTGTAAAGTAGATAATGTCTGTTTCAGTGCTATCTCCCTTTTTGAAATTCTCCTTCTCTTTGCTCTTGTTTCCAAATATTAGCAACCAAAGTCTTGAGTTTTTGAATTTCTCCCCTCATACTTTGTAAGTCAGTGAGATGGTGAATGGTAAAGTGGGGTGAAATTAAGCCTGGGGTGATCTTTGAGTCCCTTCTTGTTTGCTCTGGAGAGGGACATGTGGATACAGGAGATCAACCAAGAGTCTAAGTGGATTATAGATTCAGCTGATGACACTGTGATCCACAAGGAGAATAAGAGCATGTGAAGGGGAGCTGGGACAGGTGAACCCATATGCTGCAGAGCATGATAATGAAAGTTGGCTTCGGAGAAGCAAGAGTGAGACAGTGAGAGGGACTACAAATGAAGGCAGGATAGTGCCGCATTATTGTAAAGATTGATTAGAATCAGGTCAGTTCATAAAATCAAAATCAGAAATGTCACCACAAGATAAAACAAGTCTAAAAATGTGCTCTTGTTAAAATGTAAAGTCTATTTTTAAAGCATTTTAGCAATATCAGGTTGCCACCACCTAAAAAAATGTATTTGCCATTTGAAGGCACTGGTTCCTGATTGTCTGTCAGTGTAGCTTGATGGTTAAATCTCTACTCCAGGTCAAACAGAGCATTCTCTGTAGATGCTTAGAAATAATGGTGACGGATGTAAAAATAAAGTATTAACACATTTCTCTTTCTCTCTGTTTGTTGCAGTCTACAGCAGTTCTTAACGTTCCCTCAGTGTAAAATGGTGCTGGTCTGATGAGTGCAACTTATTTTATGGAACATTTTCAATTGTTCTGTTTTCATTGACAACTTTTTCTGTATGGTAATGATCCACAGGTTAGTTTAGTCCTTTCTTATATCTCATCCTACTGCAGAATTATGAGACTACAATAAATATTATGTCAATTTTATTTCTTTGTAATTATGAAAAGACGGCATTAAGGTGATTTTATAGTTACCTTAAATTTTCTTGGGAGTTATTGGTTCCAATCTGGGCTTAGAATAAGAAAAGACTTGGAATTGAGTTTTTAATTAAAAATTTGAAATGAAATACCTGAAAGAAACAAAAAATAGATTTTTCATACAAACCATTATGTGGTATGATTTGCTTGACTTTTTCAAATATTAAACTAAAAAAAGTGAAACAGTTTCACAACTCTTATACTGGGCAGACATAAGAATCAAACAAACTGCAAAACATCAGCTTCAACTCAATTTAGTGGACTTTTAATCAGTCGTTATAAGACCTTCTATTATGATATAACTCTCAAAACTAAATTTTATAAAGCAGTGTATTACTTTCATTAACACAGATACATTTAAAATATTTACGATAGTTACTGACATGAGTCAGACTTTTAAACCAAACATTTTAAGTGGAAATTCCGATATTTTCTGAGAGTCCCTGAAGCCAGCATGATGACGTCGCTGTTTTGCTTTTGGTGGCGGGATGCGGAAATGTCTCGGTGTGTATTTTAACAGCACATGAAGTAATTTTAGCTTCCAGAGTTTATAAAAGTATTAAGTTCCCATTTAATCTGACAATGAAGGATTCATGATCTTTGCGTTGATTTCCTTGAAATTGTTATTCCTCGGCACCTGAATGTTTCGACTGCAATGGATAGTTTAGTAATAAGAGACAACCCGCTGCTTTTACCTCTTAACAAGGAGAAAACAGTCTACGATGGATTTATAACCCTTCAGGTAGTGTTTTTTTTTTTTTGGTATGAATGTCCATGTTTTATGTTTAAAAGCAAATTCTCACACGCTTTTAAAATCCTACTGGTTTGCACAGCACTGTTCTCTACCTAAAGAAAATACGACGTTAGAAAATTTAGCAGGTTTTCCACCTGCGTTGTTTACACCTGTTTTATTGAACCAATCAAGTCACATAGCTTCAACCCGGAGCATTTGAGGTCCCATGTTCAAATCAAAGCTTAGGTTTGATAAATGTGCTGCCTCTGATACCCCTAATTTTTCTCTGAAGTTAGTAAATGCAGCTTTCCTTTGATGAATTTATTCGCCGAAACTACAGGAAAAAAACTTTCCAGAGGTTTAAATATTAGACAGCTCAGGTGGGAGTGGGTTTTAAAGGTAATAATAAATGTTGGTCACCCATTCGGATAGAGCCTGAGTCGTGCCTGCAGTTTGCTAAAAGTCTTGCAGGAGATTCAACAACAAACATTTAAGGCATCAGACCATAAAAACCCTGAACACCTCATGCCAGCAACATGCCTTCAGAATGCCATTCTTTAAAATAAAAAAAATGGTAAGAGGCAGCCCTGTATAAAAACAAAAATCTGTTATAGGATGCAATGGAATTTGGACAGCTCTGCAAAACTGGATCAACAAACCAGTCAAAGTCCAGACCTTATTACACTTCCAAACCTGGCAAATGTATTCTTATAATATTTATTCCACTAGCTGCTAGCATCAAGCAGAGTGTCAAATAAACAAATTAGAGCTTCCTGTTATGCAAGGATTAGTAAGCTCAGACATAAGTGGTTCAGTAAAGAGGATTCTATAAAGGATTTACCCACAGTGTTGAAGACAAATGTACGCTGCATGTTTCAGAATTTTTTTATTGTAAAATTAATACAAGAAATAATACATAAATAAAACTGTGCATCTTGTTCCTTACACCGTATAATCATCTACCTCTTTGTGTTGTTCCATAGAAAAAAAATCCCTATAAAAATTTCTTATTCAACGCAAACACAACTCTCTAAGATGTGTAATTACTTCTGTAAGGGAATGTTTGTTTTCTCCAGGAAAGAGACTTCAGAATAAGAATTCTTCTCCCTCCAGACCTCCAACTGAGGCAGGCCAGGTATGAATGAGGTCGCCCTTCATTTATTAATAACTGTATTAAAACCAAGCATGGAGTGTTTCATTTCTTAGCCTAACCAAAGAAGATGTATTTGCTCCTAACTTTCTCTCTGCAGGCTGTACTGCTGTTGGCAGCTAAAACACCTGTTGCGTGAATATGAGCACATAGTGAAGCAGGTAAATGTATAATCAGTTGCTCTTGGCATCACAGTATCAACTGAAACCTTGTGTCTGTCATCTCTGATTAATATCTCGTCGTTTCCTTTGTATTTATCGCCATGTCATGTTGCCTTCTTTTTGCCCTTCTATTTTTTTCCCCCCTTCTGTTTAATTAACATTGCCTGGAAAATGTCCGCATTTGTTACGTGGGTCCCTCAGGGTTATTTGGATGAGATTGATATTTCACCCTGGGCTGCAAAGTTCATTATTTTCCCAGCCTTTAAGCTATCATTAATTATTTAAGCAGGTGGCAGCACACATTAATCACAAACACAGTGTTTGATTTGAATGGGTGACTGAAGGAAAGAAAAAATAGACAGTGTCACTTAATTATACCTTCATACAGGGATGTCTTTCTCACAGAGGCTGCTGCAGTCTACCAATCTCGCCAGTTTTGTTCTGGAGTTGAAGACTATCATGGTAAGGATAAGGATGACTTGATGTTTATATGATTATCAGCAACAGATGCGCCCCTTAGAGGATCTTATTTATATTATTAAACCTTCCTATGAGCCTTCGATTGATATAGTAGTTGGATGAAACTGGCTTTATTCAAGTTTGGCCTTTGTTGAAGTGATATTGGTCAATACGTTTGAAGTGGTGTTATTTTCCCCTTTTGCGTGTGTGTTGCAGGAAGTGGCTCTAAATCGATTTCCCGAGGGTCGCTCAGTCCCGCCTCCTCGATATTATTCCCAGCTTATCTCAGAGATGGAGGCTCTTGGATGGGATAAGTGAGTATAGATAGACACATTATTAAAAAGGCATTAGCACTGCATAAATACACAGCAATGCATGTGCCTTGAGAACACACATCACCTCAAGGTACTTTATAGAAAAAAAAAAACAAAAAACGCAACTTAAAGCCAACTCCATCCAATCATACAGACAGACTGCAAGCCAGTAACATACATTCCAGGGGGATTAGTTATCAAATACAGCAGTCAAGTTACTTTCGTGTTGACACCGTGGAAAGGAAACCCTCAGGAAGAAACCTTCAGCAGAACCAAGCCTAGTGTGAACTTCAATGAGCCACAACTGACTGAGGGTTTGAGGAGACGGAGCATAGACACATAAAAAGCACAGGCACACTGATACTGGTGTACTTTCTATGTTCAAAAAGTAAAAAGGTATTGCCTTTGGTAGCTGCTCTTTTAATGGCTTCATCTAGGAGAGAAACAGATGAACAGATAAGCTTAGAGTTAGTTTATAGGGTGAAAGAGAACACGTACACTTAGTTACAGTTAAGGTCAGTACAAGGTTGGTACTAATATAGCCTTTTCAAGTCAGGAGACTTCTGTCATACCCCTGTTCACACAGTGATGGTGATAAGCTACACTGTAGCCACATCTGCCCTGGAGCTGCCTGACAGAACAAGGCTGTCGTACATTGGGGCCACTTGGCCCTCTAACCCTAAATAGTAGGCAATATCTACTGACTGTGTTTTTATCATCACAACGCAGGGTTTTGACCAACATATTTCAGTGCAGCAGGTTGCTACGCTCAAATTTCTCCCTGCTATGCTAAAAAAATAAGGTCGATAGAGTCCGTTTTTATGAGAGTAACGGCCCTTTGACTGACATCTGCGCTTCCTGCCCCAGGACTCTGTCCAGCACATTTTAGCACAAATGCAGATTACGCTGAAAGTTGTTATTCAATTCACTGTAGTTTATATAGCGCCAATTCACAACACTTGTCATCTCAGGGGACTTTACAGAGACAGTTCAATCAGATCACACAGTCAGATGGATAAAGGTTTTTAATCTAAGGAAAACCAGCTGATTGCATCGACCCATTGACCCGACAGGAAGAAACCTCTAGTATAACCAGGCTCAGTGTGAGCGTCCATCTGCAGAGGATGACTGAGGTTCAAGGAGACAGAAGCAGACACAGAAAAAGAAGCAGAAAAGGAAAAATGACACTGAAGTGAGGCCGATACACTCAATGTTAATGAGAGTATCAGCTATGGAAACTGTGTTTTTAAATACCTTTAAGTCTACTGTCTCTTATTTCTTTATGACCATACCCCAATGATTATCTGTGATGTTTAGTAAAAGGTGGTTTGTGGGCCAGTCAAGTAAAGTGGTCCTTAAACAAAGTATCAGTTCTTTTTGCTGTGGTGTAGCCACGGTCAGGGCGGACCAATTACATCTATGTCCTTATAATGTCTGGTAGCAGAGGGACTCATGAACTACTTGAACATTTCCTGAAGGACAGCTGTCTTGACTTTGGACTCAGTGGAGTGGATTAAACCATCAGAGAATATGCCTTCCTGAATTATCACTAACCAAGGATCTAATGCAACTATGATTCTGTGCTTTTTAACCTTCCTCCAGATGCTAAATGTAACTATATTAATATGACTTTTGGAAAATAAGAAAACACTTCAATAAACTATGTGTTTTTTTTTTCTGTTTTGGGTTCATTGCAAATATAAACCCAAGATATCCTGTAGTCTATCTTAATTCTGGAAAAAAATACAATTTCTTTCTATCAAAATGGCTTTATTGACAAAGTTGCAGTTTCTTAATGACTTTATCAGAATATCTTAATGTCCTCCAAAAACATTTTCTGCAGCATTAAACAAGCTTTTGCTACCACAAACAGGCATATTATCCATCTAACCAGCTGTTCTTTGGAGCATTGCTGTTCATACTGTGATAATCATAAGTTTGTAATATGTCGTGTACTTGTACTTTAACGTTGTCTCAAGGCTACAGTCAACCCTGCTGTCTGCTATCACATACTTTTCTTCTACTTAATTGAACATTTTTACAAATCGGGCATTGTTTTCGGTAACAATGACCTTTTGTGTCTTAACCCTCCTTGTGGAGGATTTCAGTGACTTTCTCCTGAACGACTGTCAATTCAACATCGTGTCCCACAGCATAATTGTTGCCAACACAAACTTGAGCTTTACACTACTGTTCTAAAGGACTGTTATTCCAGTATCACTCCACACGATACATGTGAAGATCTGCTTTTAGTGTTGCAAAAACGACAACTTAGTAGTTTAAAGCCCAAAACAGCAGACCTGATCCTGAATAGAACTATATAATATGAAAAAATTCATCTTTAGCTGAATGGACTGGTCTATTTTGGCACTGTTTAGTATGAACTAAACTTAAAAAAACTCAGCATTTTAAATTTTTTTATTTATCTTTATTCATAATGTTATTATTTGTATTTTCTTTATTCTAATTTGATATTCTAAAAAATTTCTAAAAAACAAAACTTTATTGACAAACGCTGCTCTGTTTTATGAATCTCGTAGTTTTACCTTTGAGATTAAACCACTGAAATTAATTTACTTTTTATTATTATTCTGATGTATTGAGATGCACCTTCATAGTAACCTATTTCTACTGTGTTGTAACAGGTTTAGGTTTTTATTGAGCTGTTCAGTTTCCAAAGGCTGTTAATTAAACAACGCAATCTTTTTAGACAAAATAAATCCACAATATTTGTCCCAATAATCCCATACCCAAATAAAAAACAAATGATCAAAAATATTTGAATAATTATAGAGTTACTAACATATTTCCACTTGTATAACTGTAAAATAATAAAATTAAAAATGATCTTCAGGCTTCTGAAGTTCCACTGAATTGCTTTAATTTCTTCTGTAGAGAACTATTGTTTCTAACAGAGTAAAGCGAGTAATGATGAAACTGAATTTTTTTTTCTGTAATGAACAGCATGTTAACATGGTTCCATTTCCTACTTACATAGTCCCAGGACACCACGGATGTAATTTGTCTGTGGAATTGCTTGCTGATGGATCATATGGTTTTAAGTGATCCTAATATCAGCTCTTTGTTTTTTTGTTCTTGTAAGAAACTTGCTCTATACCAACAGTGTAGAAAAAAAAATTACAAACACATTGTTTTTCAAATTTTCTATTTATTCCCCAGAAGAAAGATGAAGTTTGTATGAAGGAAATCGCCTCAAATTCACTTAACTAAATGGAGCAGTCTTTTTTTTTTTTCCTCTCTCATAGCTTTCAGTGACATACCTCTACATCAGCGATGTATTTTTAGTTATTGAGTTACAGTTAAATCCAGGTCGCCTTTAATAAAGCTCAGCTCTCGTGCGCTGACAGGCCTGGCTAACACCGTCGCCAGGAGAAAGCAGTTAGCAGGAAGATATGTATTCTCCCTCAGCTCGGATTAATCCTTGACTACCACACTCATTTTCCACTTTCCTATTAATGACCACGACTGCAATTATGATATTAGCAAAATGCAAATGGTTCTAATTGAAGACTCTCAGGTCTTAATAGGGGATTGGGGGGTGAAGGTATGCTTAATGCTAGAAATGGGACTGACATCATTTTCTGTGTGGTGTTACGGTTAGAAAGCATTATACACAGCGGGCCTCAATCTCCAAAGCACTCGAGATTTGCTTAGCGTCTTAATTGGTATGTGCCGTGCTAATAGCCACTGGGGGTTTCAGCTGTAATTCTGTCTGCTGATTGGACCAGGTAAAGTGAGTCTTCTCTTCCCCCTTCCATGTGTCTCTGTTTGGCATTTCATAGTGTGGTCATCTTGTTAGAAAAACCTGCAGTGAAAAATACATTAATTAATTGAAAATGGGGTCAAGTAGGTCGGCTTCTATCACTTGGTTCCACCAAAAATGGGGCCCTGATGGCTCATGGGCTCATTATGGGCACAGCTGGTGCTCTGTGTTGACAACCTGTTGGAGAACATGCAGAGCTTCATGTCCTCTGATTGCAGTGTTATCACTCCGTCACACTGTGTTGGTGGTTTTTAGAGGCTGGCTGTAACAGCTGCCCTACAGCAGAGCTCTGCTGGGCCGCTGAGGGATTGCTGGGCTACCAGCACACACTTCTATTGTTCATCTTTGTTTATATTACATTATTAGGCCAACTAATAAATTACTCCCCTAAACCTGTAATATGAAAGTGATCACCAATAGTATTGGGAATTCCCATGTTACGTTCTCTAAGTAATGAAGGTGCCCCGGTTACACACTAACACTACAAAGCTGACGTAGTGTATAGTTCTTGTGCACTGTATTTATACATACCACAGCTCTCTGCTCCCATTCTGCTATTGTATTTTGTGATACAACTTCACAAAATGATCACACTTTTCATAAATCCCATGGTCAACATGCATATAGTGCAATCATAGCATGGTGTAGATGTGACTCACATTGCTGCTGATTTGCAGATGAGATGGTGTCATCAGTCGTCCCCAGGAGAGGTCTGACTATCATGCTGATTCCATCAGAGCTAAGCAGCAAGTCCCTTGAATCTGAGCTGCAAGGCCCGAAATGGAAAGATGGAAATGTGTATGAAATTATTGTTGGCTTTTTAATTATTTGTTTAAACTGGTTTGATCGTGAAAGCAAAGCTCTTTAGCTGAAAGGGAAATTATCTAAATTTTTACTGTAAATATCTTTAAAATAACCTTTTTATTTGACCCTTTATGACTAAGACTTAGTTTTAATGAGCAAACTGACACCTCAGCAGCTCAGTACTGATGCATCTAAAAGCCTGTAGCCTATTTTCCTTAATTTACTTCAGGTCGGAAGTTCCCGCACTGTTCGGCGGATGCAACGTCAATAAGTTTATGTTAAATGGGTCGGAACTAGCAAACAGTTGAAGCCTTATATTCAAGATCGATTTTGAGGGTATTTAGAAGGTCAACTCTGACACTAACTGCGACTCCAGGTAAAGTGAAAAAGGTAAAAAAAAGAAATAAAAACTTTGTTAATTATGAGCATGAGCTACGAGAACAAGCAGAAAATTGCTGCAGTTCTGCATTGTGGCCACAGGTGGAAGTATCATTAGAAAACACCATAAAGTTACATAATGCCTCTTTAAAGAGGTTGGTGCAAATGAATATCAATTCAGTCCAGAAATTTGTGATGTTTGAGGTCAGGGTTTTCATGTATTTTTTAAAAGGTGAATATTCTGATCTGGGTTTATGTTTCATTGTGTTGTTTGAATGCCCACTGGGGTCCAAGTTTTAGCTCCATGTACATCTCCGTTTAAGGAAAGGTGTGAAGAACTTGAGGTAGAGCTTCTTCTCCATGTTTCCATTTGCTTCATGTAGGGGTAGGAAGTAATTCAATATCAATATATAGCTGTGCTTGAAAGTTTACATACCCTCCTTTTAAATATCCTTCTGGAATGTGCTTCATAAAGCCTGAAGCTGAAATACTATGAAATTAAGCTTAAAAGCTGAGATTGTGAATGAAAACAGACCCATTTACACATCGTCTACCATCCTCTGTCAGGAGGGGGCATTTTGGCTTGACTTTTTGCTTGTGGTTTGTTGATGGCTACTAAGGCTTTTGGATGAGGTTCTAAGGGACATTAAGATAAGATAAGATATTCCTTTATTAATCCCGCAATGGGGAAATTTACATTGTTACAGCAGTATAAAAAAAGCAGCAAA
>JAUZNJ010070619.1:0-25757 GCA_034780135.1 Jordanella pulchra
CAGAGGGCTCCAGCCCAGGAGACCCACGGCGCACTCTGCTGGAAGGAAGATGGAGCGACAGGCTCCGGATCCCAACAGTCGCTGGTCCAAACAAGCATCTAGAAGTCCCCAAAAGCATATTCCTCAGAAACTGTCCCACTAGGAAAAACACTAAATTAAATGTTAATCTTAAATGTAAAAAACAGTAAATGTAACTTAACACTTTGACTCTGTAAGCATTAGCGTTTTCAAAAATATTGATAACATTTCTACTCAATAATGCTTTTTAGTCCTTTTCTGATTGGGTTAACAATAACTGTGTCAAGCCAGAAATTTTAACTGTGATTTTTTGCAATTAAGGAAAAGCTCCTCCTAAACAAAACTCAACAGGGAAAAAGGAATGTTAGATGCATGGAACAAACTTGATCTAGTTGACATCTAGCTGACTCTTCACCCTAATGATAAAGAGTTGAATTTATTGGTTTTCATAGAATGAATGGTAGAAATATTTTGAGTTGTAGAATAGGTAATATTATTATATCAGAGCAAGTTCCAGTTTTCGTACAGTTTAACTATTTAAATTCTGTCACTTGGTGTCATATTCGAAGATTTAATTAATTTCTAATTCATGACCCTACATTTGAAATATTTATAAATGAGCAGCTTAAACATTGTTTCAAGCAAGATGCGACTCCTACAGTTTTTCCAGGTTTGCTCTGGGATTCCATGAAAGCTTTGACTTATTGACTAATTACATCACAATTTCCAGGCCTGAAGAAGAACAATCAGATGATGCAAAGAAAATTAGAACAATAATTGCAGGAGCTCCAGGTTAAAAACAATAAATCACCCTCTGAGCAATTCAGAAATGAAATTCAGGAGGTTAAAACAGCTTTAGAGGGGTTATGGACAAAACCGGCTGAAAAACGAGGCAGAGGCTGAATGAGTTTGCCAACAAACCAAATTGCTACTTGGCTAATCTCCTGTGACTCTTATTATTTCATGTGATAGAGATCCAACTGTTTTATTCAAACATGATAATATAATAATTCATGATTCTTTTTGGACATTTTATAAACAGTTAAATGCTTCTCATTTCATATCATTATAAAAACAGGATATACACCACTTCTTAGGGCTAAATTTATCCAAAAACACAATAAACCTGAGTTGGGAGACGGTGCATAGATTTGTCTCTTTTATTTTTCTTTTTTCAGTTTGGAATTGAAAATAAGGGAAAACAGGTAGATTTTTTTTTTGTTTCAAATTTGGGATCTCAAAAGAAAACCAAAAAATATTGGCTTGTTTTTCTATTTGTTTTCAACTCAATCGCTAAACTAATTACGTTACTCTGTCAGACTAAAAGATCAGTTTCTCTAAAAGTGAAGCTGTCTCTCTCTCTCTTGTATACACAGAGTTAACCCAAGTATTTATCATCCTTTACCTGGTCCCCATTGGATTGGACCTATTTAGGAATAAAAAGATCTCGCCAAACGTAGAATATTTGTATATCTGAACTATACTTCTTTTGTTTATCGTTATCATTTGTATTTGGACAGATGGTGCAGCCTCCTTCTGTCTCCTTTAGGCCATATACACCTGGTTAAGATCAACATGTCATCTGTTGTATTTGTTTCAGATGACATGTCTGGGCCGCACAGTTTAATTTCCTCACAGAAGGATTTAGAAGTGATCCCGACTCTATTAACCCGAGAGCTGAATCTCCTCCTTATTCCTTCTGCCAGGAACCTGTTCCATACTTCCACTGGAAAACAGTGAAAGGACAGGCTCGCTATCTGGTGTAAAGTCAGGCATTTGGAAGGATAAGACAACTGTTTAGCCCTTCTTACTCCCATTAATGAAAACCCAATGTTTTACCAGGTCTACAGGCTGGTTTTGCTGACTGGTCCCAAAAAGGGATTCAAACAGATGGTGACCTTGTTCAGGAAGGCTCAAGATTTCATCAAATGAAAGCCAAGTATGGCCTTATCAATCAGGATGTTTTACAATATTTCCAAATATAGAGCTGTATTATTTCTAAACTGAAGGATTGTAATGGAGGTTTTGATATTTCTTCTGTAGAATAAATGATGATAGAAACTAAAATGGTTCATAACATCCCTCTTAATCTTAGAATGGATAACTCTAACAAAGTTACGGTGGAGTAAAAAATAAGTGAGGGTGCTATAGGAGCTGAGGCTTGGAGTGAGTAAGGCCTCGGCATCAAATTCTACCCTGCAAAAACGATCTAAACATGAGTAAAATGTCTTCACATGAGGGTATTTACCCTTGATTTTTTTTTTTTTTTTTAGTTTAGTTTAGTTTATTTCAGACAAACCTTTCACCGACAGTGTAAACAACACAAAATAAAAAGAAAAACAATAAAAAAAGAAAAAGAAAAAAAACATCACATCGGTGATTATGAGTCTGAAAAGGAGTATGATGAAGTATAACTTATATAATCATACCCCTGATTGATTGATGAAAGAACAGCAGAGGATGAAAGCGTAACGACCTTATATAAACAAGTTGATTGGTCTTTTTAAGCGTACTAGTTTGGTGAAATGACCAAACAACCAAAATATTCACTGTTCAAAAAGCAGATCCTGTCATGATCACTAGGAGACGAGGAGGTAGGTCTCTGTTGGTGACACACACATCAGCAGCTGGTGCGTTTTCAGGCATCAGTTCAAGGTAAAAGCACTTTTCTTTTTTCTCTTTTTCTTGTCACCATGGTAACTAAAATACTGCCTCTAGTCATTTTAAATCTCCACAGGTAGTTTGCAGTGGCCTCTGCATGACTGTGTGCAGAAGGTCAGCAACGTTTTCATGCTTAGAGAGTAGAGGAAAAGAAAAGATTCATTGTTCTATAGGTCATACCTTTAGTTATAGTCAGAGAAGATTAATCAGTATTACTTGATTTATCTTATTTATTTTTTAATTGTTTTTATTATCCACAGACAAGGAGCAAGCACTTGTGTGTGTGTGATATATTGAGGCCCCTTCAGACCCTATTTGTGCATCAGAAACATTAAACAACCTGTCAAAGCTTAACTAATCCACTTTGAGCTTTGACCTGCAATGAATCATGGGAGTTGGAGTCCTACAAAGGACACTACAGACCCCGGATGCAGCCTGCTTCAGAATAAAATAATTGAAACACTAATGATGACGTAGCAAATACATCAGGTTTTTTTCCTAAGACCTGATTGTATTTTAGCCTTATGTCCTAAAATGTACACCATAAACAATAAATGCACATACATACGTACAAATCGAATTCTTGTGCATTCCCTCATAAGAAAAAAAAACATGCTATGAAAAGGGGGCTAATGAACTCTATTTATTCTTTTCTTTTTCTCCTAGAAATTGATAAATGAAAGTTGAAGGAAAATGTCAAAAGAATTGTATAGGTAAAGTGTCATTAGCAAATGATCATTCAACACTCACGTCCTGTCAGCTGACCAGAATCACCATAAAAACTGGAGAGTTTAGTTAACAAAGACTCAGAAAAATGTCTAGAAAACACAAGAGCTTCAGGACCAGGGGAGCTTGCAGTTTGTGACTGCAGCATTTTAGTAACACTGAACTGGCAAAAAAAAGGTACAGTGATGAAAGATTGAAAAAATATGTGGATACGATTATAGACGACTTCTGTGTTGTATTTATTTCAGGGTAGATTTTAATTCAGAATACAACACTGAGGTGTAAAAACCATTAACTATATCCCACAGTGTTATTTAATAAGGTCTGCTGTGGACAGTCCTCTTGCTGATTGATGTATTATTCAATTCCAAATAAAGCAATCTGTGATGTTTTGCATTTAACAAAAAGTGTGACAGCAGCTGCAACAAGGAGGCTCTGCAGGACACCATTAGAAAACTGCTGCTTCTGATGTTGCTGCATGAACAAATGTGATCAGGATGCCTCCTATACCGTTGTAGGGAGTCAGAATCCACCCCACCCCCACTCCCACCCACACACACTGACCCTTTACCATCATTGTTGAGGCCTTTCCATTGACTTCCATTCATTTCTACAGCCTAACTGTGACCCCTATCCTAAGCCCGTATGGGTTCATACCTAAAACTCCCCCCAACCTAACCTCAGTCCTAAATGTGACTCCTGATGGCGTTCAGGCATCGGGCCTCACAAGGAGCAGTCGCCACAATGTATTAAGAAGAAAAACACACACTCATGAATTTTGTACGTTATCCTGAAGAACAGATAATTTTTATAGTAAATGTGAAAATAGAAAATAAGGTGAAAGGATTAAACACACCCCCCCCTCCCCCCCCCATGCGGAGGAGTGTCAGGCAGCATACTCTGATAACCAGATTGTTGAAATCGAGGGATGTGACTCACTTCAAACAAACAATGCAAGCCAACATAACAGATGAATATCTGTGTATTGCTCTTCAAACTATGAAGGTAAACATTCAGACAGAAAGCTGGTTCCTGCAGCTACACTCATTCCAAGGTAATGAATCAGCTTTTAACGTGCCAATGTTATGGATACAGGTTGGTTATAAAACATTACATGTAATATAATTATTTAAGTTTTTGCTGGTTTTAGATCCGACACAAACTCAATGAAGGATTTATTAAACTGTATAACTTTAAAGCTGGTTATCATCTGCTATTATTTGTGAGTTGAGACAAAAAGATGCTTGAAATCAAATAGTCTTATTAAAAGGATTAAAGTCATAAACCCAGGAGTCAGACCTTTGTGATATTAATGTAAATTATAGTTTTTGTTAAGCTGATCAGGAAACATTCGTAAATTACTTCTGGTATTATTTATATAATTTGGTGTAAACTTATGTTTTACTTTTGTTCAGATTTGACCTAATCTTCAGTTATGCTGAAATAATGTTTGGGTTGGTTATAGAGATGCAAACAATCTACTAGATTCTCCCTTTTAAGATCAACCTGCTCCTGAGCCTGTCCATATTCTATACTTATGAAGTTCTCAAATCTTAAGCCAAATTTCACATATTTAAGGTACTGCAGCAAATTTCTTTAATAATGGACAGAAAGAAATAAAATGCCTTGAGAATATAAAACTGTTTAAATTATTTCAAATAATTCTTTAATTTTGCATCATTGAATGTTAAAAAAAAATGAAATTATTTTATCTGGTATATTAGAATTTGATCTTTGTTGCTTTTCACTCATTTTTTATATTTTTTTGGTAACTTGTAAAAAGAGTTAAAGGGCATAAAAAAAATGTCTTGTTGGTTTCATTTTGGTTTCGTAGTTCCTACTTGACTAAAGGTGTAGTGCAGCTATCTTCATGACCTCCTCATACATTATCTAGCAGATTGCATGAATGTTCTGCACGCAAACACGCTGACTTCTTTTAGCCCCTTGAAACCAACTCTCTCTGTAGAAAAGGGACTCTTGAGACATGTGACTAAAACAGTTGAGAAGTTGGCGCCATCAGGTGAGAGACGTGTCTAAGCCATGTGGCCATGAAGCACTCTATTATTTTGAATGGCCTGACTATAATTCTTTAACTTGATTCTTCTTAAAATAATGTTCAGACATGAAAAATCTTAGGGAATAATTCCAGTTATGTTCTATTAAAATACTTCCCGAAATAATGAGCACCAGCTGCTTTTCTAAGGTCAGGGTTAATATTTTCTCCTTTATCAGCAGAGAATTTATGAGCAGCAATACCTGGCTAAAACATAGAAACACAATATGATCCTCTCTGTATTATAACAATTTAATGTACATAAATCGATCTATTCAGTTGAAATTTGATGTTCTTTGGCTGAATATAAAGGATACATGCATATTTATCTAAGTCAACACTTCCTAAAACCAACTTTTATGGCACTTAAACTGGGAAATATATTTCACATACAGGGACAAAAGTATCTTCTCAGCACTAGTTTTAAGGGCTCATATGACGCAAAATCAACTGTTTGAGTTTTCAACCATGTTATGATGATTTTCTTTATTTACTGGTTGATAAACTGTTGCGTCGACAGGAGAGGCAACTGTGAAGCCGTCTGCAAGAAGGGAGAGAACAGACTGCAGTTCTAGAGGAAGCTTAGATCCTTCAGTGTTTGCAGCAAGATGCTGCAGATCTTCTATATGGCTGTTGTGGAGATTGTGATGGAAAAGTAATTATGAATTAAATTGAATTGAACTGAACAATGATTCTTCATCCAAATCATCCCCAAAGTGTTATTTGCCTTGGTTTATGCATGTTTGATTAATCCTGATGAATTTGGCTCTTTAAGCAGAATCTGTGATGGACATATCTTATTCGCCTGCCAAGATTACCAGTATGCTCTCTGTCCCTTGACTATCTGGTTCAAGAGACAGGTAGTCCATACACACCTAGCTCAAGTGGCCTGCTTGTTTTAATGTTAACAAGTTGTGTTAGTCCTTTGAATTCCCAAATAACCAACATCATCATGGAGACTTTCAAATACAATCTATCTGTATGTCTCAGGGAGAACCAGTTGGAAAATGGGTTGACCCTGATACATGTGCTTCCTGTATAAGACATTGTCAATTAAGGACAACTGATCTTGAACTTTCAGCAGGACTTGCCTTTCTTCTTTCTGTCTCAGTCTGTAAGAGAGACGCTTTTCTGTACTGAGAAGATCTATGACTCTGCTAATATCAGAGCTGCCCAGTCTTGGTGTGACATCTTTGGAAGAGTGCTAGATCATGTGATGGCCTCAGCCTCAATAAATTCAGCTGGTATTGCATGTGCATCAATTGCTAAGCACTCCACTGCAATAGGTAAGTTGCTGTTCACTTGATGTTTCTCACATACAGCCTGCACAGCCTCTACAGGAAAGGACATAATGTCTTCATCCCTTCTGAACTTGTCAATGAACTGCTTAATCCTTTCATCTTCCGCTGCTGCACTGTCATCAACTTCTGCAAGGACATGTGGGCACATTGATAATCCATCAGCATCCTGATTTCTTCTACCAGCACGATACTGAATGTTGAAAGTGAAGTTGGACAAGGGAGCAAGCCACCGATGCCCCGTTGCATCAAGTTTGGCAGATGTCAAAACATAAGTTAATGGATTGTTGTCTGTCATGATGGTGAAATCAGCACCGTATAAATAATCAGCAAATTTTTCAGTAATTGCCCACTTCAATGCTAGAAACTCTAGTTTGTGAGTGGGGTACCTTCTTTCAGTTTGACAACCCTCTGCTGGCATATGCGATGACTCTCAACTGACCTCCATCTTCTTGATACAAAGCTGCACCAAGGCCATGTGAACTAGCATCTGTGTGTAGAATATATGGCTTACAAGAGTTAGCAAATCCAAGTATTGGTGCAGTTGTTAACTTCTGTATTAGGGTGTTAAATGCCTCATCACATAGAGAGGTCCACTTTTCCTTAAAGGGTCGGTTCCAGTTACAATCTGACTTCAGTCTTTTATGTTTCGGTTTTTAATAGAACCTACACCAGCTGTTAAATCATTTCTTTGCATAATCCTTAATGAATCTACGATAGTACCCTGTTAACCCCAGAAAGGACTTCAGTTCAGATATGTTGAGGGGCTTAGGCCAGATGGTGAGTGCTGAGATCTCATCAGGGTCTGTTTGTACTCCCTGTCTGACACTATGTGCCCTAAATATCTCACTGACTTTTAGAAAAAAATGACATTTCTCTGGAGATGATTTCAGTCCAAACTCCTTCAGCCTGCT
Source organism: Jordanella pulchra (assembly GCA_034780135.1). Taxonomy (NCBI): domain Eukaryota; kingdom Metazoa; phylum Chordata; class Actinopteri; order Cyprinodontiformes; family Cyprinodontidae; genus Jordanella; species Jordanella pulchra. The sequence goes on from JAUZNJ010070619.1 coordinate 7,671, forward strand.
TAAGGCTTTCAAAAGTCTCTGCTCATGTTCTTCAAGGCTGTCAGAAAAGACTATCAGATCATCCAAAAAACTAAGGCATCTTTGAGGTTCATGGAGCCCATACATTTCTCCATCAGGCGTTAAAATGTACTCGAAGCATTAGTCACTCCCTGTGGCATCCTGTTGAACTCCCAAAAACCCAAAGGTGTGACAAAGGCAGTCTTATGCTTATCATCCTCATCAACTTCCACTCGGTAGTAGCCTGACTTTAAATCCATTACAGAAAACCACTTGGATCAAGTAAGTGTAGCAAATGCATCTTCTATGATTGGCAGGCATAAGCATCATTAATAGTCTGGCTGTTAGACTTCCTATAGTCCACACAAAGACGGATCTGTCCATTTTTTTTCTTCACCACTACAATCGGTGAAGAAAATGGGCTTTCAGACTCCCTGATAATGTTGCTATCATGCAGTTGTTTTAAATGAAAGCGCACAGCTTCATAATCAGATGGATGAATAGGTTGTGGTCTGTGCTTAAAAGGTGTTGGATCAGAAAGTCGAATCTTAAGTTTCACTGGTGTTGTGTGTCCAAAATCAAGTTCTCCTCCGGCAAAAACTTCAGGGATGCAATTAAGAGCATTTGAAATCCCAGTTTTCCATTCCTCTGAAAGCGGGGAATCAGCGAAGTCAAACTAAATGTGTTCCTTCATAAGCAGTACAACATATACCAATACTGTCTCTGTGTCTTTCAGGTCCTCCTTCTTCTTTATTGTTGGCATGAAGTTGCCTAATGAGGGGAACATAAGCACAGTCCTCAGGGATGTTCATCTGTTCGCTGAAGTCCTCATACAAAATATCCAGGGCATTTGTTCCAATCAGGACTGGGATTTCTGAATTGGCTCTGTTGTCTGGAACAATTAGAGCTGGGACCAGCTTTTCTTCACCTGTGAAACTCTGAGGGAAAGTGATGTCAATCTCAATATACCCCAAATAGGGAACGATTTGACCTGCAGCTCCTTCTATTTCAAGGAGGTTATCCAAGGGAAAGAGAGGATATGAAGACAAGTGAGTCTCCTGGAAGGATTTTGAGATGGTGGTAACTTGTGAACCATAGTCAATATGGCAAGTGTGCTTCATTTTTCCAATTGATAAATCCACAGCAGATCTTGAGCCAACTAATCCACATGGTAGCTGGGCTTGGTGGTTTTCACCATGTTGACAGTTAATTTGACAATGTTCTTTAGGTGTGGGACTCTTTGAAATATTTCTGGTTCTAGTATGTCCCATTACTGGAACCTGTTCCAGTTTAACGACTGACCGACATGCTTACTCTCCCATTCCTGTTGTTTAGCCCTCAGTTCTTTGTATTTCTGATCAACAGCAGCTTTGTTCATGGGGTTTTCACAGGTCCTTGCTATGTGCCCACCTTCACCACACCTAAAACAGAACCAAGCTTTTAGGCTGAGGTTTTTCCGAAAAACTGACGCGTAACTTGCTGAACTTGGCTTTCTGCTGTTGGCAGTTCCTGAGTTTTTTCAGCAGCCTTCTGTTCTTTTTTTGCAGAGAGCCGTAATTGCAATCCTACCACTTGGTTCCTTAACTTCTCAGTCTCAGAAATGTATGCCTGTAAAACTTTAGAACCGGGTTCAGAACAAGGAGGTGTCAGGTTATGAAAAGAGTTGACATTTGCAATGGGCTTTGCCTTGGAAGACCCAAAGTGGCGATGCATCCTGTTGAGCCTAGAGGATCACTTATCTTCATCAGTGCGTGTCTGTAACAGGAGTTCAGCAAAGTCACATGTTGCTTATCTGTTTATTTCTAATTGCAAGATCAAATTGGGGTTCCAACAGCCTCTTTTGAACTGCTTCAAGAGGTGACGATTGACATATGCTGCATTCACACCATTTCTTTTAATAGCAGTGCTCAAAAGCCAGCTGTAGCCTCTATAGATATTCAGATGCCTTCTCACCTGCATTCTGATTTGTGCTCAGGAATTTTGCCAATATTTCCTCACCATCCTCCACAAGGCCATAAGCAGCATCAAGCAATTTTACATATTCTCTTGGGTGTGCTGAGTAACCACGTTGTTTCACAACGTCAAGCGCTGGGGGGAGCAAACTTTCCAGTATTTTTCTCCGGATCACGTCATCTGAAGTGCTATCATTAAATAGTAGCTCAACATGCATGCCCCACGTTTCATAATCTGCCTGGAGGCTTTGGTACTCTCCCTGAGAATCATCATTTCTTATAACATGTTCCACCACAATTCGCTGAATTTCAGGTGGGTTAGTTATATCCAGTTTTGGAGGTTTTGTCTCAGCTTTTCTTTTACCCACAGTGCCAGTCTGAGAACTGCTTGATTTAGGGGGTGGAGTAGAAGGGCAGTCTTCACTGAGCACAAAAGTGGGCTTTGTGCGTTTTATTAGAGGAGTTGTACTGTGGTCAGAAGAACTGTCATTGTCTGTGTCATCACTTGACTCATTCAAAGGTAGATTTGGGCTCAATTTCTGGTTGGGTTCAGGTATGCTCAGACAAGTTGCATACCACGTCACATCTGGGTTGGCAACATTTTCTGTTTCACTGGGGAAATGTGAACCAATATTTCTGGCCCAAACTCTAAAATGACAGATTCTCCCCCTTCTGCTTCTGTGTCCTCCATTAGAAGGATTCTAGTTAATGCTCCATATTTTGCAAATGAAGCCCTGATATCACGGTTAGAATCTGTTTCAGTGACTCCATTTATACTGATGGCTCTAGTTACGTCAATTAAATAAAACTGGACAAGATCCTTTTTTTTTTTTTTAGATATATGGGATTTTAGACTTTTCCAAAAATATGGTTTCAAAGTAAATTACATCTGACAAAAACAAAATACCTAAAGGTACTTAAAGATACAAATTAAATAGTATCTTACCTTTCCATGTGCTCCTCCTGGCTGGCTCGCCACTGATGTAAGATCTACTAACCTGGTAAATCACCTGATCAATGACTATAAATCTTTACATTCAATACAGTATCAGAACTAGGTTCAACTCAGGAGGAGCACGGGAAACAATGTGTTAAACAAAACACATTTATTACACATCTTGACAATAACAATAAAAGAACAAAATAATCCATGTTCCCTTTTAACAGTCCTAAGTCAAGTCAGTCAAGTTCAAGAGTTTATTTTCCTTTGATATGTTTTCAGTTCAGTTTTCAGATCTGAATGTTATTTTTGTAGCTACCCAGGTAGTGTAAGTATGTGCGATCCCACTAATCTAGTGGAACAGAAGAAGGTTCTGTTCAATGTGAATCCGCTCTTGTGGATCTTGGCTCGCCGTTCTTGATGCGTTGTCTCTCAATACAAAAAAAAAAAACAACAGGAGATTTGTAGCAAGAAAAAAGAGAAATTTTATCTCAAAAACAACTTATTCTGGATCCCGACAAACAGAAATCAAAAAATTAACCATAGATGGAAACTAATTCTTGAAATATATTCAAAAGAAAACAGAATTTTGTCAGAAAAGTGACCACAAACGATGTGTTTTACTTCTTCTTTTGGTTGTTCTGGCTCATATACTGTAGCATATTACTGTAGCTTTAGACTACTTTGAAGCTATTTATTGCCACCTATTGACAATATTTTATATATATTATTATCTAACATTGCATATGCTGTAAAATCATCAAATTTAACTTAACTCGGACTATTTAATATTCAACAATTTTTACTCCACTTTATCAGTTTGATCATTTTATTGTTTCACTGATGGTTAGCAGCCTGTCTTGATTTTTAATCTGTGATGTATGAACGTTTTCTATAACTGAAATACTTAATAGTTTATTTGAAGGACTTTTTTTCAGTCAGTCTGGACTGATGAGTCTAAGCTGATATTTCAGAACTTACTTGAAAGCTCAGGCTGAAATCCTTGGATTGGAAGCCTCAGCCTCTGATTTAAACCATTTAACTCATGTATTGACTTCACACATTAACTTCTGTGAGGACATGTCTGTGCAGACGTTTCACACATTCAACAATAAACCTTGTTTTCCCTCACATCTGGGATCAAAGATGCAGCTTATTATAGTGGTGACCCTTTACATGCAAGTAGTCACAACGAGAAAATAAGCAACAACTAACATAACCAAGATCATTATGGAAGGGACTGAAAACTATCACCAATTACTGCTGCCCTTCTCTTAACGCTGGGTTTACACCCTGCCTGACTGAGGACACAAATTATTTCTTCTACAGACTCAATTTAACACCTGACTCTTATCATAAACGTGGCAAGGTACACAACAGAGGACACCAGCTAATAGTAGGCCTCCAACTGTCAGTGGATCACCAAATCCATGACTGACCAGCAGCTGCAAGGAAGGCTGAGGAGCACCTTCTCCTGATCAAGAGCTACCAACACAGGAGCCCTCCAGGGCTGTGTTCTCTCTCCACTCCTCTTCTTGCTGTACACTGCACAGCATCAGATCGGTCTCTGAAACTCCATAAGTTTGCAAACAGTAGTCAGTGGTCTGATTGAGGACACAAAAGAAAAATCTGAATTCAGACAGGAGGTGGTTTGGCTAGTGCTAAAAACAGCGGAGGTGAGGGTGGACTTGTTCCCTCAGGAGGTACAACCTTCCAGAAGAGCTTTTGATGGAATAAACTCTGCAGCAGCAGGTTCACTCTGAGCCTGAGGAAGGTCATACTGTCAGGCTTATTTTTAGAAGGAACTACTTAAGCAAAGGAGTGTGTGCACGACCACATTGAGATTTACACTAAAAAGTGATTTGTCTGTTATAAAGAAGTATTTTAATATCTAATTTAATGTTTTAATGTAAAATTGTTACACTGATTACCAGCGATTAAAAGAGAAAGACCTGATCATTTTGCCAAACTATCAATACATTTTAATAATGTATGGAAATGTGTGGTCTGATATGTTCTGATGAAATATGTGGACATGTGATGCAGCTTCTAGCAGCAGGCGGTCGGTAGCATATTGGCCTCTTGGAGAGGCGTCCTATTTGCTAATGAAACGTTTTCACCATCGCCGACTGTGACTTCTTGGGAGCTGAAGGGTATGAAACGCTGTAGGGAGTATTTCCACCCACATCAATGCCAATGGATCTATAGTGTTTAGGCTTCACATGGGGGGGTGGGGGGGGTGGCTGCAACACCATGTGATTCTGACAGGTTCCTGTGATAAAACAACAGCAAGCTAAGGTAAATGTGAGAAAGACCTTTACAGAGCGACACCAACCAGAAACAAAGTCCAACATTAGAGGAGAAATTCTGTAAATAGGCTTGAAGTTTGGGACCGTCTGTGGTAACACAGCCATTCATGCCCCCCCCCCCATCCCTCTGTGGGTTTAAGGCAGACAAATAACTCTTTGACAGACTGTGCCAGCCCACAGAGAGACCAGGGGAAAGAGTATTGGGTGAGAAGCGAGCAAACTGGTCTCCCAGGACTTCATTAGTTTTAATTCCTTTCGCTCTGCTCCATCATAATTAACACTAGCCTTTTTGCCCTCCAGAGACTGAAACTTGCCTCCACCATAACTGTTCGCCTTCACATGTTGACAATCAAGTGAGCATTTAAATAATCAGCAAAACGACTGAGGGGTCGCATGCTTTTAATCACATGACAGGAAGTCAGCAAAGATCAGCCGACTGCTGGTCAATGTTGAGCTTTCAAAACAAAATCATCCATAAGATTTACAAAAAACAAAAAACAAACAGATTTTGTCATTTATCTTGTTTGAACTGATTTCAAACGAGTCTTTTTCATCTCATTCTGTTAATAATTACAGGACAGAGGACCTCATTTGTGCAAAACCAGCTTGGCCCATGTTTTGTCTCCTTCGGTCATGTTCCAAATCAAAATGGCTGTGTTGTGACACTTGGAATAATTACAGCCTGAGCAGAAGATGGTAATTAAACAGAATAAAGGAGATGCGCTACAAAATGAGATTTGTTGGTTCTCTACAAGATGATGGGAGGTTTTGGTTGTTCCCAGCATTGCCCTGGGCTGTCTGTCTATCTGGCTGCCCATCTCATACTGTAGTTAAGATGCTTGGGCAGCAGCCATGTTAAATAACGCCTTGCTTCTCGCCAAATCTCTGCTGGCTCACAGACAAAGTGCTTCAGCCGACTAAACAAATTCAATGAGCCCGCTTTAGTTTTCCATCAGACGGATCAATAGCCGATGCTAAGTTTTAGTGCACTGGGATGAAACTACAAGTTCTTTGCTGGCTTAAAGTGAAAATCTTACGAGGAAAATCTAAAGCTGTAAAGCAGGAAATGCAGCTGTTGTCACAAATTTACCATCAGCTTTAAAGGTCCTGTTTGCATTTTTTTGTCAACTAGGTGCATATGTTTACATTTATGGAGGATTTCTTCTAATCCATGCAGGATGAAATACAAAGCTCCAATTGAAAACATTTTCCAGCTTCTAGTATGCAGATCATTTGATTGGCACTGAAACTGATTAACAACCAAAACTTAATTCTGGTCCCTCATTGAAACAGCTTGATTCTGTAGAATCAGTCAGACCCTTAGTGTGTGCTGATAATCTCACAGCAGATGCTTTATGAATTAAGCTACTGACGGTAGAATTGGACTGGGCTTTATAAACGTCTCTGTCATGCTGAAACTAAATATATAGTTTGACCCCCTCCCCCCCGGACTTACGGTCTGCTCGGAGAAAGTTGTTCAGGAGCTGAAAAAGAGGGAAGCTGCTCCAGGAATCCACCGGCTGCACCTATAGAGCAGAGGTTTTAGCTTTTATTATTCCAGCTTCGATCAAGCAATCATAAATGTTCCATCAGGGACAAATGTACAATGAGAGAGAAAATACTGTGCAGCTTTTAACCACTCAGAAAAAGAGGGAAGCTGCTCCAGGAATCAACTGGCTGCACCTGTAGAGCAGAATCCATGTCGGCTCTGTACAGAGTCAGAAATGTCTCGGCGTGTTCGGCCATCAGCTCCGGCCACCAGGAGAAAGCCTGAAGCGAAGCAGAAAAGGACATCAGATAGTAAGGAAGGAGGACATTTACACCTGATAAATCCTACACTGAGCTAAAATGCATCCATATTATCTGTTTGTTTACTTGTCTGTATGTGAGGCTCTGTTTCCAAGCTGCTGATGCTGACATGGATGTTTTGAAAATGAACAGCTTTGAGGATCGAAGGATCATCAGGTTAGTTTGTTGACAGAAGTACAAACTGAAAAGGTGCATTTAAAAGGCCGACTGATTCATCCTTCAAGGCCAGGAGAACCAGGCACCGCTGCCAGTCATCTCTCCGCCTCACATCTCTGCTTCATTTTATCTCTTCATCAAACAGACAAGCTGACCTCTGGACAGCGGCGCACGGCTGAATGCTGGTTGCACTTTTCTCTTAGATGTCCTTTAGCTCTCAGAGCCAGAGGTCACTTGAGCAGGCTGACCTGTGTCAGCCGGAGAACCACATAACCCTCGATGTTCTTTAGAAAAATTGTATCAACAAGTACTTTCACAACAGCATCTGCAAACTGTTTTCACCTCGTTTCTGGCTCCTAAGCAGCTGACGGTCACAGCGAGTGAAGAAACCTCACATCAAGCAGTCCTTCATTTAGATTTTAGCTGCTTATAAAACAACGTTTTACCGAAACATCAACACCTTTTAAGACGCATCACATAACGGCAAACAGAGGCAGTTCTTTTTCTGACTCCTGACACCTTTCAGAGAAAACCGTCTATTTTATGTAAATGTAAAGGATGATCTTTGCAAAGCACCCGCCTCCATCCCCAATGTACAGAACTGAATGTTTGCTAGCTGTAAACGCCTGAGGTTTTTCTATTTACACATTTATTCAGTGAAATCTGACCTTAACCTTCCACCCATTAACTGGTAAAACAACCAGTCCATTTATCTGCTGAACAGGCGCAGCTGCAGACAATCGCTGCAACATTTGGGGTTAAGGGAAAATATTTCTTTCTAAAATGGAAGAAAAAAAATATCACAGCTCTAATCTTGAGCTCCAGCAACAGTTCAAGACAAGTAAGATTAGATGAAAATGTTTATCAGCACAGATTTCCAGAAAGATTTAGATTATGACTTTGACTAGGCCATTCTAAGCTAGGAATATTCTCTGATCTAATCCATCCATTGCATCTCTGGTCAGATGTTTGGTGTTGTTTTCCCACTGGAGGATAAACCTCCACCCTGGTTTCCTTTTCGGAAAGTTTCCTTTCAGTATTGATCCGTCGATGCTCTGATTGGTGGAACTGTCTAATAATGAAGTGGATCTGAAGGTGCTTTGGTTACTGGTCAGTGTAGTGTTTTTAATTAGGTAGACACAAGGATGGTAGTTGCTAATAAATCCAAACTCTTCAAAAAAGAATTTAAAGAAATGTTAAATCAGAATAAAGTATTTGTTCCTTTTTTCCTTCCTGCTAAAAGGACTAAGTTGTTTTTTGTTGCTTTATTATAGCAATGCTTGTTTTTTCAGACAAAAGGGTAAAAACGAGAAATCTGAGAAAATTTAAAGTGTAAAACAAGGAGAAATTATATAGAGATTTTAAAAACGATGAGAACGATTAAAGGAAAAGAGCAAAGAAAATGTAAAGAAAAGACAAAACGGAAACATCGCAGAAGGAAAAAGTAATGATAGAGGAGAATAAGACACCCAAGAATAAAACAAACCATGTTAGAAGACAGATAATAATTTTCAGATGAGGCCGAGAAGGAAAAGATGAAGTAAATGAATCGTTGATTTCTCTAACAAAGCAAAAGGTTTCCTGACTTCAAGGGGATTAGAAGACGTTCTGAAAGAGCTAATGTGTTTGTATTCCTCCCAAGGACAAGATTCCTCCAGGGCCAACATTTATTTCTTTAATGACATTTCAAAGATGCGCATAAACCTAATTAATAAATCACCTCAAAGAACTGTAAAAACACTGAGATTTATGAACTAATATCAACTGATGTCATTGCACAAAATGTTTAGAGATATCCGCTCACTGTGACATGAGATAATCTGGATGTTTTACTGACATGGACAAACAAAAGGCAGAAGGGAGATGATGAACTTACCTCTCTTCCCTTCAAAGAGCAGGAGCGAAAAAAAAGAGAAAGATGGAAAGGAGACAAAGATTAAAAATGGAGCTGAAACTAACCTCTCCTAAATTATTTCATCAATAAAGCTCCTCACTGCGTTCTAAAGGGTCAGATCAGATTTCTGAGACAAAGTGCAATCTTTTTCTTTTTTTGCTGTAAGATTTAAGCAAAGATCCCCAAATGCTTTCAGGTTTTAAGGCTTTATTTTTCAAGCTTTGCTGAGATAATAAAGCAATCAGAGCTGATTCATTAGGGATTAATGTAAAACGGAAGAGAAAATGATGTACAGCTTTTAACTACTCTTAAGGAGTTAAAGGAGCTAAATGAGGAGGGTGATTTTAACATGTACGAAACATGCATGGGGATTTATTCATTTAAAGCAACAGAGTACTGACTACAATGAAAGTAAAAAAAACCTGCAAAACCAGCAGTGATGTAATCATTGATAGACGCAGTGATTTTATGAAGTCTAACAGCCCAGGAAGGAATAATCTGAGATGATGCCACTTCGTGCACCGAGGAAGCATCGGTCTGCTCCTGAGGGAGCAGCTTCATCCATGAGGTGGGAGACACTGTCCATTAGTCATCGTATTTTTCCTCTCCTTCCACCGGAGCAGATCCTCCTCATCAACTTATTCTAGAGGACGGCTGATGCCACAACAAAGTCACAGGTGTTCAGGAGCCGCGGGACCACATCCTCCACAAACCCGAGTTCAATAGTCCTGAACATCACAGCAAAGTGCTCAGCAGCAGCACTCTGGTTCAACGACAAATAGCAAACGCCTAAAGAAGCACTAAAACTGACCTAAATACACGGAAATATTCTGTTTAGGAAGCTTCACGTCTGAGATTTTTTCACAAGTTTAGCTAAACCTCATCAGTTATGAACACAATCTGAGTTGGATCTAAACTGTAAATGTTCCTGAACAGCTGTATGCATCCTTAGTGCTTCATTTAATACATCCAGAGTTTTATTGTCTCTGATGCAACAGGATATCCAAGCTGGGAGACGGACCACAGCCTCCGTTCTTTGTTCTTCTGCAGACGTCAGGCTCATGTCGTTATTCTGCTCCCTGCCATCATCTTAAACCTCGTACAGCTCTATCTCAGCACATTTCAATCTTCTTTTTAATCTTCTCGCTGGGATTTTGGTTGTGGTTGAAATGGCCCTCTTTGGGATCTATCAGAGAAGAAGGGGAGGTGAACAACGTTCAGAAACAGGGACTCTGCTGACCCATTGTCAGCAAGGCTCCTGTAATGTGTCCTAGTTTGTAGCAGAAGCTGAAGTTTGACCTCATCCTCAGGTCAATAGAATATCTTAACCAAACATATCTCAGCTGAGTATTTTGAGTTTTTTTCAAAAATAGGCTACTGAGGCAGCAGAGCTCTATAAAACAAACAAAATCGCCTAAATCGCTGGCATCCAGATGGAGGAAGAACGATAAAAGTTGGTGATTCAGCGAACGTCTTCTTCACAATCACTTCAACCACGTAAACAATTCTGATTTCTAAATATAAGCCATGGCAGCTTTTTGGCAGAACTCTAACAGAATGCGTCTAATTTGTAGTTAACATAATTTCTACAGATTAGAAGAGAGAGCCTCTGGTTGCCATGGCAGCGGTGGAGCACGGTCTGTTATTAATAGTGCAGAAACAGATGCCTGAGCGCCATGCTGCCACCGAGGGCCGATAGAACCACCACATCCTAACACCTATGATTGATCAGTTCTACACTTTGGCATCCATATCAGGGCGCATATGGACCGTAGGCGTTGTTTTCATCGTGTCTCTGCTGCAGCCGTTAATGCAGAGCCGCCACTTGTTGTGTCATCTGCCACTTTAAGGCGAGTACTGCCAAATGAAACCGAGACGGGTAGCGCTGTGAAAAGCAATCAAGAACATAAATGAAATGATCAAGTGAGTCGTGCCACTTTTATTGCTGCCGCTAGAAAAAGAAAAAAAAAACATCACAACAGAGTTTCTCCTGAAAATGATTTCCAAGGTAAAAGATCCTTTCAGAGCGGAGCTGTACCTGTCATTCGCCGACATAAACAAGAGTTAGACAACTTGTCAAACAGCAGGTCATACATTTAAAGCGCTGACAGGTACAAGTTCATCAAACTTGATGACACTCCAGCAGCAGGTTGATATGATGCTTCTCTAAGGATACAATCTCTCAAAGTTCTCTCAGCCATGTTTCAGGGACATTAGGTCAACCCTAACTCACAGTCAGTGGTCATGTTAGCAGATTGCTGGCTATGAGAAGAAAACATGGCATCAGTACCTTACCTCAGAGTGCATGTTGTTTTCTAAGAGCTCTTGCACTTTAAGTTGACTTTGGTTATTCTTTTTTAACTAAAGGGTAATTAAGGCACTTTTATCTGTTTAGGAATGAAAATATGAAGTTTCTGACCCAGAGGTTTTTTACCAGTTATAAGTGAAAGTTTTTTTTATGCCAGAAATGAATCTCAGGACAGCTTCACACAGACTCTGTTCTGGGTTCGCTCTGTCATCAGTCTTAACATGGGCTGTGCAAAGATCCACAGCGTGGTGAATCAGTTCATACATCAAAACAACCCCGTGTGTCTTATTTTGAAATGTTCCAGATCCACTTTACTCTTCCAATACCTTACTCAGGCTTGGCTCATCTAGATTTAGACATTTCTCCCCTGTCAAATGAAACTCAAACCCTGTGCCTGAAAACACCAGGGTCCCCTATTCAGATTCATTCTAGATCTTTTTTAATGTATTTATCTTTGAAGTATGTGGGTTTTTTTAAGGGGAACATTCTTAATTTGATCAAAAATCTTTTTTTTTCCAAATATTTTTTTGGGGTGGGGGTGTGGGGGCTCATTGAAAGTAGTTGGTGAGTACCTCTGCATGATGTTCCTCATTCTGTTGCAGGACTTCGATGCACAGTTCTCCCAGCCTCAGCATATCCTCAAGTCTTTTCTCTGGAGCTTCTTCTGGATCCACTGAAGGTTTGCAAACAAAGACAGGCTGTTAGATCCTGAGTCCGAGTTGAGAAACAGCTTCATCAACAAACTACGTGTTATTTTAGCTGCCAGACTCTCATTCCCAGAATAGGCAACAAACCTTTGCTCTCAGATTGGACAAACTTAAAGAATTTGACCAGTTTTTATGTCATAGTATTTTTGGTTAATTCAAAATGTATGTAGCACAATAATTGGATGTTAATGTAATTAAGATTTGCTGTAAAATGATCACTTTAATAAGAAACTAATCCGTTTGTCGGTGATGGGAAAAGAACCTTTAAACCCGAAAGCCTGGAAACTAAAACATGGTTTAAACATGTTGATAAAAAGAAGAAGGTGTTGAAAACAGACAACATCTGAGGTCAAGAAACAGCTTGGATATTTCCCACCTTGGATCTGAGCATAGTCCATCAGCTGACTGTAGTTGATCTGAGCTGCCTTTTCCAAACATTTCTGGACCCGTCTCTTTGTCTCCTCTGAAGGAGCAGGTGTGGCGATGTCTTTGATCAGAACCTGAAATTACATTTTATCCAGTTTTAGGAAATTAGAAAACTCTTCCCACAGTAAGATCAGTTTTATCACATGAGATTTAGGGAATTATCCCCTTTCATACATGTCAAATGGTAATAAATGATACAACCAACGGCAGTGGGAGGGGGTGCCTTAAATACCCCCTTAACCCATTGATTTCATTGAAGGCAGAAAAACTCAGAGCATTCCTGTCTGCTGTTTGTGTTCTTTTGTTGATCAGACTGACCCTGGATCTCTACAAGTTTTTCTAAAAAACACATAAAGCTGGTCAGATTACAAACTACATCTTACTCCCGCTACTGAAGAAGGACCATCTAAAAGAAAATTTGAATAAAGAACAGCTTGATTTACCCTTTTTCACCATCGCCTGTCAGTGAGCATAAAGAAAAAGAAGCCAAAATGTATTTTTCAGGCACACGTGGCACCGCAGCTGTGCAAGGCAGAGCGGCAACCCAGGGTCATCAGAATTTAGCCCGGAATTGGCTGATTTTAGGTTACAAATGTCCTCAGGGTCAACATGATCAACACAGAGCAGACAGACTTTTTAAAACTAAAGCAATTAAAGAAGTTAAACACAATAAAAGGTCCTTTAGATCACTATTTTGTTTCTCATTTCTGCAGCCAGTCCAATTCTACCTGTTGGCAGTAAGAGAACAAAGGTTTTGCTTTTCGTTTCCATATTTTCTGTAATGATTCCTAACATCCAGCTCCACAATGTGTAAAGGTGCATATTAAAAAGAAGGAAACTAAAGTGAGTAATCACTAATGTACCATTAATGAATTAACTCGTATCTTTATGAAGAATGTGTTTAACATCTAATATTTAATGTAAACTGAGCAGGGAAACAACTTTACTCAAAACAAAACACAGATAATTCCTTTATTATAAACAGAATTATTCACTAAAATCTCCAGGTAACTAAAGCTCCAGGTAATGAATTACATTTTCCACTTTTTTTTTAAGCTTATTTCAGGTTTCCTGTTTAATGGCTGTAGAACCATTAAAATCACTGAACTAATATGTTGTGTATTTAAGATTTATTGTGATTCTTATATCATATTTCCAGTATATCCTAATAATTTTATTAACATTTGTTGTGTCAAATTTCAACTGCACCCCCGCCCCACACACAGTTGCCTTGTGTCGTCATTGGATAAACTAACCGACATAATGACTAGTGATCTTCTGCTTTTGTGGAAAATGACATAAAAATTGGGCCGGTTCCGGGCGGGGCTGATCTGATCCAGTTGGTGTCAGACCTGATATTCATGTATTTCTTGGATCGGACATCTCTCCATGCAATCCATCCAATAATCCAAACACAGACTTAGTTTATTGCTGAAGGTCATATTTTGGCTTATTTTAAATTACAAATAAAGAAAATGTTTCACACCTTTTATTCTAAATATCTTTTAGATTTCCTAAATAAGCCGAATCTATCTTATAACAGAACTATGGTGTGGTGGCAATCTGCTGAGTGGGATCCTTTTAGGAAATATATATAAGAGTTTATTTAAACATAAAGATATATTTCACATCTGTAAAACTAAAAAGATTGTTTTAAGTAATGCTAACTCTTCTAGCTTCTGTCAAAAAATGCAGAGCACTGTTTAAAAAACATCAGCGTTAGACGTCTGTGCTTGTTTATTAAAAAGCTGAACTTTAAAATGGCTAAAATCACATCCTGGTTTTCACCCAGAGTAACATCACCTCTGCTCAAAGATGTTTAATGTCTGTTGACGTCTTCAAGGTTTGTCAGATTGAGTCATTTTACCAGGAGTTAAACAGGGCGGGGCCGGGCATATTATGGGCTGCACATGGGACACATCTGAAGCAATATGCAGGTGCAGCTCAATAAATAGTAATGTTTTCTTTATTGTCAAAAATTACACAGTGAATAACTCATATAAACTAAAAAGACTCAAACTCTGTCCTGGAACATTTGAAAACATGGAAAAAGGTGTAGCAAATTACAGGCGTCAGAACATGGATGGAAGGATGGAGGATACAAACCATCCATTTTTAGGTGCTCCACCCATAAAGCCAGGTGGCTAAAAGTACTTCAAAGCACTCAACAGACTCCATCTTGAGGAGATCAGAACCAAGAGTCCAAAAACTGTTTTACAGGAATATAGGTCATATTTCTGGCTTTAGTCCCCACTGGCTTCAAGTTCAGGGGGTTTTTCTTTACCATGTCAAAAAAGTCTTTTGAGTTGGCTTTGAGTTTCAGTTGAGTTTGCTAAACAATTTCAGGACTTTAAATGGTACTATTGTTAGGTAAAAGTTAAGATTAGACTGTTCAGGGAACATCTCATGTGGTTTTTGGTGCAATAAAACCACCCATCCAAAGATAAAGGTGGAAAGGCCAGAAATAATTCAATTAAAGCTTCAAACTTAATACAGACTAGAAGATCCTGTTGGTTAAAGTGTCCCATACAAACACCAGCAGCTGGTGTGCAGTCACCTCTCCCACCTGGTAGGTTATTATTTAGGAATTTAAGCCAGTCAATAAATCCTTTCACGTGCAAAAAAAAATCCAACAGAATATTTCAATTATTTTAAGGTTCTTTATCATGGTTCTCTGCATCAATTTTACTGCCACGGTCCTAGACTCATTTCAGACAGCTTTGTCCAAGTACCAGCATGTTTTTAAGATCTCAAACAGCAGAATGAACAAAGTTCCGCTCTAAAGATCAGAGATTTCTCCCAACAGAGTGAGATTTTTCTGTGCAGGCTGAGAGAGAAACAGATCTTTCCTCCTTGGTATGATATCCAACCATGGGGACAAATAAAACTGAGGGCAATCTCCTTGAATATCTTCTCAGGGTTTTGTTAGAGCTGACTTTGAGTCCCTGAAGAGATGCTGAGACTAGAAACATTAAAAGGCAATAGTACTTCAGTCTCTCTTACTCGTTCCAGAAGCGAAAGTGTTGCTTTCAAGGCCCCATCTGGTCGTCCAAAGGGAAAGCAGTACCTGCAGATGAGAAACGTAGGTGGGCATCACATTAAGAAACAATCTCAAGGACAACTATGTAGAAAAAAGAGACAAAGAAAGATTGGAAAATTGGAGAAGCTCGGCACATATTAGAGAGCATAAACAGATGGCTGCCTTCTTTTGTCTAATTACTTTGATGAAAGGAGCTTTTCTCACCTCCGTCTTCATCTGAACACAGATGAGGCAGTTCATGAAGGTTTCCCGTTGCTAATTGACAAGTGAACAGTACTTAATAAACAAAGGAAAGCGGTCACACAGGTCAGCCATTTATGAGACAAAAAAAACCCAAGATGCAGATGTTCTGTTCTGAGGAACAGAAGTGATTCAACTAAGAGGATTAGAAAAATAAAATAAAAAGCACACAACCAGCCATAATCTTGGTCTAAACATTAAACATAGTCATAAAGACAAGAGTTCATGATGCTCATTTCAAAGGAAAATCTGTGAAAAATCAAGGATAATAAAAGTGTTTAATTCAGCTTTATTAAAGGTATGCAATTATAATTCAAAAATGTATCTCATAAAGTTACTTTAACATTAAACTGTGATATAGACTAGTAAAATATTTATTTTTATTTGTTCTCAGAGGAAGTCAGTGTACATGAATGTGGTTACATTTCTAAAGTTATAAACATATTTCAAAGAGAATTAAATCAATGTGACTTAAACAATAAAGTATGTCTAAGCAAAAGAGAACATTTTCTTGAAGATATTTTTAACTGGCTTGTAAAGGTCAACAATACAACATAAAATGTATAAAAAAAACGTAAACAACACAGTTAGAGCAAATGAAACGTCTGTAGTTCCCCGATAGCTTTAAAAGCGAAATAGCTCTCAATTACAGTTTCAAAACCTAAATCAGCTGTTTTTATAATCCAGCCATAACTGGAGCACAAACAGAGCGGCTAACAGCAGCTGTTATCGTATCATTTTGTAAATGTACTCGTTTATAAATACAGAACTGGTTCTATGATAAGCATTTTAGCTCTAAAAACCGTAAATAACTTTGAATAAAAATTCATGCATATTTGGCACCAAGTTTCTTAGACATGAACCCTGTATGTCATGGAGGAGGTCATAGCTTAATGCATAGCAGCGATGCGACGATCAAACACTCTGCCATTTCATCTGCTTCCCAGCAGAGAGGAACTCAAGGAGAGTAATTTAAATAAATGATGTTCTAGTGTTTCCACGAGGCGTGACAAGGTGCCGTTTAAAAGATAAAGAACATCCTCTCCCAGCACTTCCTTTCACTCCAGACACAGGCAAACTGAGAACAGATATAATCAGTGGATTACCTTTTAATGAGGGAATAAACAATGATATGAATTAAAGGCACTAAAGATTGGAAGCACTAGTTAACATTTAATGTGAATTTTTTGTGCTCTCACTAATCTAAACCAAACTGTGGAAATCCTGTTTTTGTCTGGGGGAACATTAGCCTAATCCCAACACTGTCTAGGCCATTGTTTACCACCATTAGCCTCTTGCTGAGGTGAGTTAGTAATGACTCCCGCTGCTAACCCCCCCAGGCCCCCAACTGGCCCCTCCTTTTTGCCCTAGGGCCAGATGGAGGGCCCCTCTGAGGCATGAAGTGTTTAAAGTGCTAAGCTTCAGAATATTCAATGGCACAGGTCCATTCAGATGAGTGTTGCTCAAGGTCTCGGGGCTGTTGCTTTCACACCACGCTCACAATGAGTTCACACAGCAGCGGTGGCACTGAATGGCTGCACACAGATGCTAGGAGGTCTCAACAGCCACTGAACATGAATCTCCTGCACCTGTTTAGTGTCACTGATGGGGCTGAAATACCCCCACTGCTTTATGGCCACACAGTTGTAATTTCTCAAGTTTTAAGAAGTTTTGCTCAGGAGACAAAGATTGTTCTTCTTTTGGAGAATGGGTTTCTGAAAAAATGCAATATGAAAACAATGACCTTTATTGAACCAGGGTATATCATTGCTAATAATGATGGAAAATAAAATCCTTGTAGGTAACTTGTCTTAGTGTGAAAGCTCAAGTGATGTTAAGTCATTGATTTTGCATTTACCAGAACTCAGATGAAGTTTAGAATTGATTCCTTCAGATTTGATAATAAACTTTTCGTCAGTGGGTTTGCTGTTTGCCGACAGAAATGAGATTCTTCTGTTAAAAACACTTCACCTCCCTTCCAGAAGGCTTGCTCGGTTCTGAACATGGTTGTAGGCAAAAGCCTTAGAAGTTCAATCCAATTCAGTCTATTTATACAGTGCAAACACGTGTCATCTCAAGGCACTTTACAGAGACAAATCAATCAGATAGATGGATTGAATTAATTAATTAATTAATATAAAGTTCAACTTAGCAGCGTCACAGTGGTGGATCGAGGTCACCAGGGGGTAATTAAACCTTTGAGTTTCTGGTTCTACCGTCCATCCAGCTCCATGTATGTTAACAGATGATTCAAACAGGATGCCATGTGAAAACTGCCTGAGAAGACGAGTCAGGCTGCAGAGCAGGTG